>JAJLUR010000069.1:0-11888 GCA_030674225.1 Blastobotrys terrestris | reverse complement strand
CTCCAGTTCCAGAGATCTTCACAGGCCTGGTCCATGGAAAGCTTAGCTTCCCACTTGAGTTCTGAGTTGGCACGAATTGGCTTGGCAGTCAGATCCAAAACATCGCCATCTCTTCGTCCGACAACCTCGTATGGAAGATCTCTACCAACAGCCTTGGAAAAGGCTTTAATAACCTCCATAACAGTGGAACCACGCCCGGTCCCGAGGTTGTAAGCTCTGCAGAATCCACGGTTGGTGTCGTCTTTATCGGAATCCGTTACTTGCTCTAGCTTTTGCAAGGCAGCGAGATGGCCCTCCGCGAGGTCGACGACATGGACGTAATCTCTAATCGGGGTACCGTCTCTAGAAGGATAGTCGTTGCCGAAAACCTTGAGTTTATCCCTTCTACCGGTAGCGACTTGGGCCAAGAATGGAAGAAGGTTATTTGGAATTCCCAGCGGATCCTCACCCATCAGACCGGACGGATGTGCGCCCATTGGGTTGAAGTATCTCAGCAATGCCACCTTCCATTGCGCATTTGCCTTGGCGTGGTCAATCATGATTTCTTCAATGAAGTGCTTGGTCTTTCCATAAGGAGACATTGGATCCTTTGGACATTCTTCGGGGATTGGGATCATGCTGTTGTCACCAAATCGGGTCACATCACCATAAACGGTAGCCGAGGACGAGAAGACAATGCTGGAGACGTTAAACTCGTCCATCACCTTCAGCAACGTGATTGTTCCCGAGACATTCTGGTCGTAATAGGCGAGCGGGATTTGGGTAGACTCGCCGACAGCCTTCAGACCCGCGAAATGGAGCACAGAGACAATATCAGAGTGCTCCTTGAATAGCTTTCGAAGGCCGTCAGCGTCTCTCAAGTCAACCTTATAAAAGGGACACAGGGTCCCGGTGATTTTTTCGATTCGCTTGACGGCTTCATAGGAGGAATTGGATAAGTTGTCTGCAATTACAACCTTTTTTCCAGCTTGCAGCAGAGAAACAACCTAATAAATGAAATCCTGCGGGGAGGAGCTGCTGCCTTCATCACCTTCTCTCGGACGAGAGAGAGAAAAAAAAAAGGCAGGCCAGCAAAGCACCCCAGAAATATGTTAGCTAATTAATCGCCCATCACATTATTCCAAATTAGCCTTACAGTGTGAGATCCAATGTAACCGGCACCCCCTGTAACTAAAACGGAACTATGTACACAAAGGGGAAATTAGCTTAAATAAAAAAAAAAAATGTATATCATTAGCGCAGGAGCACTCACCCCGACATGATGACTTGGTTATACGATAGCGTTAATATTATAAGAACAAACAAAAAAAAAAAAAAAAAAAAAAAAAAAAAAAACCGTGGATCTGGGCACAACGTGGTATTTATATTTACGTAGCAGCAGCAGCAGCCTCTGGAAAAAATATACAGCGGGTTAACCTCCGATTTTCCCACTCCACCTCCCACGCACATCTATTACCCGAAAGGGAAATAGATTTTTTCCGGAGTAATCATTGCCCTAACCCTGAGACTTACATAATCAGGGCCGTAAGCGGCCACCGGCAGAGGACGGCGAAACGAATTTTTTTTTTTTTTTTCCCTTTCCTTTCCTTTCTTTTTTCTTTTTTTTTTTTTTTTTAAACAGTTTTCTTTGGCCAGATAACACCCATTTTTGTTATAAGCTTCGTTGCTACTATTTCCTCGCTTTTTATTACTCCGTTACATTTTTTACAGTTGAAAGAATTACCCAGATTGACACCACACCGAGAGAATTTTCCAGAGTTTGAAAAAATGTCAGTTGTTATTGCTTAAGCCTGAAAAAGTGATCACTTTTTTGGAAAATAACAGCTACAACGAAGATTATACACATAAAAGGTAGATAGGAAAACTCTAGATCGAAAATGGCTAAAAAGGCAGTGAAGAACACTGCAGGCAAGAGCTTGGAAAATTTAAATTTTGCGAGAAAAAATGTTAGATACTTAGAAACGGATTCTTCCGAATTATCTGAATTATCTTCCAGCGAGACTGGGAATGAGGATGATGGGGAGGAGGATGAGACTGATGATGAAAAGCCCGTCAAATTGAACATGGAACGGGACAATGGTGATGATGATGATGATGATGAGGAAGAAGATGACGATGATGATGATGATGATGATGATGATGACAGTTCTGACTCCGACTCCGACTCTGAAATTTTCCACAGTAGAGGTGGAAAGGTTAAAAAACAGTCGGAAAATGAAAAGAAAAAGAAGGAAAAGAAAGAATTGAAGATACCAAAAAGATTAGATTTATCTGCTTTGCGTGCCAAGAAGGAACAAGAAGCTAAAAACGACGACTCGGAGCAAACCACGCCTATTAAAAAGAATCAGCAATCCTCGGTAGTGGCCCTTGATGAGTACGATGAGAGATTGACGTTCCCACGGGCAAAAAACGATGAGTCTCTGCAAGTGCAGGAACCACATCAAGAAGACGAAGACGATTACAGTTCCCTGATGCATATTCTTGATGACGACGCAGATGATGATGAAGACAGCTTTCTGCTTCAGTCTGGCGATGATGTAGAAGAAGAAGAAGAAGAAGAAGAAGGGTTGCCAGAATTCGACTATGATGATGATGATGAAGAAAACATCGAACAGGTCGAAGAGCAGGCTATTGTGGACGAATATAGCGAAAGCAGCAACAACAACGGTGAGGACCTTTTTTCTAATGCGTCGTCTCCGACCCCTTACATGGCTCCACAATACGGCTATTCTGACGATGACGAAGAATCTGATGCGGATATTTATTTCACTGACGATTTCTTCGAGCCTGCCCCTGCATCCCAATCTATCGTAACATCCAGACCTGGAAGCAAGGACGTCTCTGAGGATGACGATTCTTATTTGTGGTCCTATTTCTTCTCATCTGGTGAGGAAGGTGACGATGACGAGGTCGAGAGACCAAGCTCCCGAAGTACCAACCACAACTATGATGATGACGAAGAGTATCTTTCCGGCGATTCCACAGATGAGGATGTGAACCTGCCTCCACGCACTCAACGCAGAGCAGCTGGTAACCGTGCCACAGAAGTCCTTTCGTCGTCAAATACCGCTTCGCGACCACCCATCCTCGGCTCTTGGGTCATGTCCAACGAGCGGCCGTTTGGAATCATCGATGGATTGACCACCCGTACCCTCAGCCCACCCGAAGATGACGACGACGACGAAGATACTGACGGCGGGTATTACACCAATAAGAGTGGTGGAAACAAGAATAAGCGCAAAAACGGAAGCTCCCGCAAAAGGGGCTATAGTCAATCCAACGGCGACTCGATCACTCATCACAGCGACAGTGAAGTGAGCGAAATCGCATTGGATGAATTTATTTATACCTCGGATTTGGATGAAAACCATTCGGACAATTACAATGAAGAAGTTTCTGCCACTCCGAACGGAGTACCTCTGTCAGCTTTCCGCAACCGTGGAATCACCTCTACTGCATCTCCCTATCCAAGTTACCAGCGACGACCGCCATCGTCGGACAAACCGTCCAAGAGACAATACAACTCGAGCGAGGTAGTCATCACGCCGGTTCGATCTGTGAACCGCAAGATGAAACGACGCAAGAAGCAGCATCATCATCACAACAAGCCACGCGGCGACAATTCGGATCCAAAAGACGGCAATAACGTCCAGGAAGTAGATCTGATTGACGAATTGGTTGAAATCGGTGCCCTAAGCCCGCTCTTTTCTGGTATATCATAACTGCATCGTATATTATTAATATTATTATTGCTTTTGTCCTGATCATTTATTAGCATCTATTTTACTGACTGCCCTTCATCGTGGGAGCGAAAGAAAACAAAAAAAAAAACAAACAAACTAAAAACAGGGAAACAATAATTTTCTTGTAGGTTGAATCTTAAATACATTACTTACACCAACGGAGTGAGTCGGCTGGATAGCTGAAGCTGGGTCTTGACAGTGTTAGAAAGATAAACGACCATTAATACGTCTTGGAGATGAGAGTTGAAGAGCTTTTCTAGTCTGTTTCCGGAAACAGAGGGAACCAGTGCCAAGTTTTTGAGCAAAAACTTGCCAATGGCGGCAGTACCTTCCTGATTACCCGTGATAACATCATTAACATAGGCCGAGACTCGTTCCAACATTTCAATAACTTCAACAATCGAATCCTCCAAAATCTTCATGTCACTGCTGAGGTCAACAGTTCGATCTTCCCTGTCCCTAGCTTGATCTATCACGTCTAATGCCCGCGTCTCAGCATCGGAGTATCGGACCTCATTTGGAATTGGAACAAACAGACAGTTGCCTGCAGTCTTGTCGCTGACACCAACTGGTGAGGAAGTATACGTTCTAACATCAATGTCGCTCAAAGCATCCCCAGTCTGAACGGTCAAATGGATGGCCGGATATGGGTAAGTTCCTTCAGATTGGGAATAGAAGTCATGCATTAATCCACTCAAATTATTGAGCTCAGAGGATGTAGCGTACCATCCTAAAATCACATCCTTTGGGTTGGCTTTTTTGTGTAAATTGTACATTGTTCGGTTATAGTCCACGCCCACGACGACCTGGTCGTCGGTTTCATCGTGTGGGACGGCATATGCACTCTTAATCTCCACCTCGAGACCGTCTTCTGATCGCACACCCAATAAGGTGCCAATAACTCGCTGTTGTTCTGTCTTGTGTCTAATAGCGTGGTCGAGGACTTGGAATAGAGCTTGTGCCTGCACTACAACATTGATTGGGGACGAGATAGAGGCGACACCCGAAGTTGACGCGCCAGCTGGCCGGGCTAAGTGCAAACTGGAGTCAGTCATAGCTTTTTCCTTTATTTATTATTATTAATTTTTTTTTTTTTTTGGGGGGTCTTTAGCTTCCTCAAGAGGGATCGTTCTAATTTTGCCTTGGAGGTTGAAAAATTTGTGTGTCGAATCCTCCTGCTACACGTGAAGGAAACTACGCGGATTGTTTTTTTACGCGTAATAAATGGTCCATGTGGGTTGATGTGCGGCGTGCGGCGCGCGAAGTTTTGATAGAAATACAGCCGTGCATACCATTTCTATTCACCGGCCAGATTACTCTCAATGTCCTTATTATGGAGCATATCATCCTACTGAGGCTATATTCAGCTTTTAGTCGGAGAGCAGCACCGTCTTTTCCATTAAGTGCACTCACCCGTTGGAATTGTTGGCAGCAAGGAATTGAGGTTGCCCTGAATTACAGATGCTAGGGCGACAAAAGCACTTCAAGTTCACCAGCTATCAAATATACAGCCACAATCAACCACACTACATATACTTTCAGAAATTATATATCCTCTTGTGGAAACAGTCGAATTGGATACTTATAGCCTGGTCTCTAGTGTCCGAATCCCCGACGCTTAAGTACACTCTCCCGTTGGATTGTTAGCAGCAAGGAATTGAGGCTGCCCTGAATTACAGATGCTAGGGTAACAAAAGCACTTAAAGTTCACCAGCTATCAAATATACAGCCACAATCAACCACACTACATATACTTTCAGAAATTATATATCCTCTTGTGGAAACAGTCGAATTGGATACTTATAGCCTGGTCTCTAGTGTCCGAATCCCCGACGCTTCTGCGAGAATTGAGGCTGCCCTGAATTACAGATGCTAGGGTGACAAAAGCACTTCAAGTTCACCAGCTATCAAACATACAGCCACAAACAACCACACTACATATACTTTCCTAACTGCTATATCCTCTCGTGGAAACAGTCGAATTGGTCACTTATAGCCCGGTCTCTAGTGTCCGAATCCCCGACGCTTCGGCGAGCCGAGTGTTTCGGACAATCGGATGACCGAGATTGATTGGCGATATCAGCACATACTCATACGCATCCTACTGCAAGTATAAAGGGACTGCTACTCTATAAAACCTAATAACCACGTTGGATAACAATTGGAGCAATGACCACCTTGCACCGGTTGTTAAAACAGGGACAGAGTACACGAACTCTTGGAAAGAGGCTATTTGGATCTACAACCAATAATGGAGGTGGAATCAGCCAGAAGTTCTCCAGCGCCGTGCCACCTCCTCCAAGCTCATTGCCGAAAAGCAAGCCCAGATCTGGCACGGGAATTCGTCCTCCTGTCCCTCCACCCCCGGGGAAGTGGGCTAAAAGGATCGTCATTGCTGGTTCTACAGTTCTGATTCTGTATGGATACGACAGAATCTTCCATGCGTCGGCATTTGCAAGGTCTTTTCGTTGCGTTTACGATCTCATGGTTGTTGGACTCGACTACAAGTTCAATTTTGTCGAGGGTAAAGATATCGAAGCATTACATGAACGCAGTGCAGAGAGAATTTATCAGCTTATGATCAACAACAAAGGATTGTACATCAAGATGGGTCAGGCGGTCGCTATTCAATCTGGGATATTCCCCCCAGTTTACCAAGACAAGTTTGCCAAACTGTTTGATGCTGCCCCACAGGGCTCTTGGGCAACTGTCGAAAACTTGCTGACCGAAGAATACAAAGAACCGCCAGACCAATTCTTTGATCATATCAACCATCGGGCTGTTGCGAGTGCTAGTATCGCCCAGGTCCACCAGGCTCGTCTTAAGACTGGAGAACCGGTGGCCGTCAAAGTTCAGCATGCGGATTTATCCAAACAGGTATGGTGGGACCTCACGGCATACAAGTGGATCATGTGGTTTTACGAACGATACCTGTTTCATCTGCCTATTTATTTTGTAGTAGACCACATTTGTGACCGTTTATCAAGGGAGGTGAACTTTGAATACGAGGTCGAAAATTCCGAGAAACTGAGAAAGCTAATTGAACGAGAAAGGAGTCTTTCTGACGACGATATTCATATTCCAAAGGTTTATCCGGAGCTCTCCACAGGCAGAGTGATTGTGAGCGAATGGATTGATGGTGTCTCATTAAACAGGCCAAAAGACCTCGAAAAGCAGAATTTTGATACGGGGAAATCAATCTCAACTTTGATGAAATTGTACGGTCTCCAAATGTTTGAATGGGGTCATGTCCACTGCGATCCACACCCCGGCAACATCATCTTGCGAAAATTGCCCAATGGGAAACAACAGACAGTGCTTGTTGACCATGGGCTCTACATTGAGGAAAACGAAAAATTCCGTGAGCAGTATTGTATACTGTGGGAAGCGGCAATGTTGGGCAAATTGGATGAATTAAATCAAGTGACGGAAGAATGGGGCTTCGGCGACAGTGAAATGACATCGTCGTTAGTTGTACAGTCGTTTCAAACCGCAGGAGCTAAGAAAGCTGCGGAGCTTCATGGCCGTACAAAACGGTTCATTCCCGACCAGAGCACTTCAGACTCCCACGAAGAATTCCAGAGACAGAAGGAAATGAAAGAGCGTTTCCAAAACTTTTTCCAAGATACTACCAGAATACCTCTTGAATTAGTATTTCTCGGACGCACCATGCGCATTTTGCAAGGTTTGAACAAAAGATTTGGTTCACCAGTGAATAGGGTCAAGGTGTTCGCCAAGGCGGCAACGAGGTCCTTGGACAAGACCCGATATCCATCGTGGTCGGGTAAGATTTTCAAGCTCAAAGACACCATCATGTTCTGGGCGGTAATCACGATATCTGACATGTGGTTCATGCTAATAAGGCTGCGACAGTTCATTTGTGGGGCATTGGGATTCGGAGTACGCGGTGTAGAAGATGTTTTGGAAGATCAGATCCGTCAATCCGCTGAGGAACTGGGTATTGATCTGAAAGATTTAGAATCATTAGATGATATTTGATAATACACCTGCATAATTATGTTCTATAATCGTTGTGTCGTATACTATATATTATTCAATGAGACGCCCGAGGTATTTTGCATTCTGTTATGCATATGCGTAGGCATATATTTTATTTTATGAAATATTTATCTTTATATATATAAAAGGATTGTTTAGCTTGTTTTATGCAAGTGTTTTTGAAGAAGAAAGTTAAACGGTCGTCTGTATACGAAGTATGAATGGAAAACCACGCTATAAACGAATGTATGCATATTTGAAAAGGGGTTTAGAAGTCTAGGCAACAGCCACAGCCGGATTACTGTCGGCAGTCACTGTCTTAACTCCTGGAGAAGTTTGTACTGCTGTGACAACTTGAGTGGCAGCCGGAGGGGTGGAAGTTACTACCACCGTTTCTGAGACAACAGCGACTCCGGAAGAGACAGGCAACGTGGAATTGTTCTCGCCAATAACGGATGTACTGTTACCGTTGTCAATTGCAGAAGCAGAATTATTGCCTTGACTTCTATCGCCGTTACCATTATGGTAATGGTCATGGTTGTGATTGTGGTTGTTTTCATCATCATCATCATCGTTGTCATGATCATCACCATGGTCATGGTCGCCATCTTGGCCTTCATTACCTTCACGATGATCGTTGTCACTACCAGGATCACGGTTGTCATCATGCTGATCGTCACGGTTGTTCTCCTCGGAAATATCATCACTAGCATCATCACTAATGTTTTCATTCCTGTCATCATTATCCTGGCCCTGCTCGTCTTTCTGTCCGTCCTCAACAGCTGTACCATTAGTGGTACCGTTGGAAGGAACTCCAGGAAGTGTGGTGTTCATAATTGGAGTTAGAGTAGAAGTTGCAGCATCAGAAGCGATATTGGCGGAAGTGGAAATGAGGGGGAGGGTGCTTGTTTGTATCTGGGATTCAGCGTCCTCGGTCGTAGCACCAACTTGAGGAGCAGCTTGTACTAATCCAATTACTGCAGTGGAAAAGAAAAAAGTAGAAGTGAATTTCATTTTTCAAGGATGGATACGGTTGGTTTTATGATCGTCTTTATGTTTTTATTTAGTTGCAATGGAAGAGAAGCTATAGGTCACCTTTTGAAGGGACGGTTCCTTAGTATTTATATCCATCTTTCATTAACAAGTGGCTCATCATATTATTCATCAGCATCTGTCTGCAGGATACCGGATGTGTACTTCTTTGCACCATCCGACCTTGGAAACATGGCTGTACTGTGTAAAAGCCTTACATGGGTAGAAAATTATGGTTTCATGAGGGATTTTCCGTGTATTAATGCACCTACGTGGAATATGAATGATTTTTAAGCTTAAATAAAGTTTGGATCCACATCAAACATTGTGCATTATATAAACTAGGCATAAAAGTTCGCGGACTGCAAACAAAGGACTTGGAACTATAGGTCCTGGAAATTATCACTTTCGTGAACCCGTTAAACAGCCCAATGCTATGTTGAAGTAAGTTAGAATATAGTGGCAGCGGACATGGTGTGAGTACACAGAATACAGTGGCTCATCAATGCATACTAGTTACAGGATATCTACAGAAACTTAAATTAAGCGGATTTAATAAGAAAGAAGAAATAATAAAACAAACTAATCAAGGAGTAAAACCTCAAAACCAGAAGTAGTAAATGGTCAAACAAATACTACGAAACACAGGGCTTTTAGGGAAATGGTTAGCCGATAATTAAATTAGTATTTGGGTTGTACCCTAAACAATATTGAGGTTATCGTAGACAGGGGTCTATTGTTAACCGTTAAACCGAAGGAGAAGACTATTTACAGTTTTTCTGCTTGCCTACGGATGAATCCCACCGGACGCATCCATCAAAATAAACACAAGATTACGCCCATTTTTCCGCCTATGCAGCAACGTTTAAGGTTAGTCTGGTTATTATTATTCACGTGAGAAGTTCGACGATGGCATACGTTAAGATTTGCTTATCAACATACATGTAGTTCTTGGAAAGGAGTTGAAGAATTATTTACGTTTCTTCTTAATTTTTCCATTCCACCTGTTCATACCTAAACTCTTCGTAGATGTCTTCATATCACAGACCTCTTCAGTCTTGAAATTTAGCGCTCATCTGGAATTGACTCCAAACTGTGGGTGAGCTCGTTTGGTTCGGTGTCTATAACAAAACTGCGTTGGTGTATTTATCAAAAAAGTCCCTGCAATCGGGGGGCCGAGAGTGATGCTCGAGCTCGCGAACGCCAACTCAACTTCCAGAAGGGGGACGTTAGAAAGATAACGCCAATAAAAAAATGCGGTTTTCGAAGCTATACTTGACGTTTTCGTTTTTGTTTGCCATTGAGGCTGCCGAAATTCGAGGTGTTCATCCAGAAAGTGAGTTTTGTCGTAGATAGAGCAAGAGAGTATAATAGAGGCAACGGATACTGACTGAGTTCACACGTAGAACAGGAATTATATAAACCAGATTCTAACAATCAATGGAAATGTTTGAATAATCCAGAGATAGTGCTTTCTTTTGACCAAGTGAATGATGACTACTGTGATTGTCCAGATGGAAGTGACGAGCCGGGTACTTCAGCGTGCAATAACGGCCAATTCTATTGTCGAAATAAGGGACATATTCCACATTACATACCTTCGTCAAGGGTCAATGATGGCATATGCGACTATGACCTCTGCTGTGATGGCTCGGATGAAGCCGGATTGGAATTCATCGATTGCCCTGATAGATGCGAGGAACTTCATGCGGATTATATTGCCAGAAAGAAGGCGCACAGAGAAAAAGTTCTAGCCGGGTTGAAAGCGCAGAGTGCTTTAATCAAAAAGGCAGATGATTTGGTAGACCAATTGAAGAAAGATATCATTGCCACCGAGAAGCAATTAGACTCCAAGCAAAAGCAATTGAAAGAGCACCAAGAGTCGCTGGAAAACGCTATTGCAGAAGATCGTGAAAGAAAGCTACAAAGCGGTGTTTCTGAAGAATCGCTCGACCTCCCAGAGGAGCTTTCCGAAGGAATTAATAAATTAAAGAAGCTTCTGGACGAACAAGATTATGAAATGGAGATGGCTAGAAAACTGAAAGCACAATACGAAGAAATTGGCGGAGTTATGGATAGGCTAAAAACCGGATACAATCCTAATTTCAATGACCCTGCTGTTAAAGAAGCGTTGCGGAATTGGGACGAAATGAAAGCTAACGATGAGCTTTATGCCCGTACTTTTGAAGGTTACGGAAAAGAAATTCGACGGGCTGTTTCGGAACTTGAAAAATACAGGCCTGGAGTTATCGAACAGACGGCGCAGTCAGCATTTTTACCGCCGATTATCCAAGATAAATTGCAGCAATTCAAAGGTTACCTTGTAGAAAACGGCATCTTGGCTGATACTGGCTCTTCCAACAACGGCGGTTCTGACAACTCTGAACCCGATTCTATTCGTATTCCTCGAAACAAAATAGAAAAGGTGACTGCGGAAATCAAGGACTTGCAAAAGAAGATTGACGACGGAATGAAAGATCTTGAATCGAATTACGGCCAAAAGGACGTATTAAGAGCTTTGAAGGATGTGTGTGTTAAGAACAAAATTGGTGAGTACGATTACCAGGTCTGCTTCTTCGGTAGTGCATCCCAAGATGGTAATGGTCACCACTCTAGTTTGGGTTCGTACAAGAATGTCGAAATCAGAGATGATGGTACCTTCCTTATGGCGTTTGACAACGGCAGTAGATGTTGGAACGGGCCTATCCGAAAGGCGTTTGTTGAAATGGAATGCGGTTCAAAGAACGAAATTTTGACTGTTTCTGAACCAGAGAAATGCGAGTATTTCTTCAAGATGACTACTCCTGCTGCTTGTAAAGATGATGTACCACATGAAGACGACACAGTAGTGCATGATGAGCTGTAGGTTTTTGTGTAGTAATAAAGTTATAAAGAGTAAGTGACAGACTTCGGACCTGGAATCAGTAGGTTATAGCATGATATCGGGCTCTGCGTATCCCTCCTACCCCTGGATATTTACTTCGCACGGCTGTGCATCGGACCGGCATTCGAATCGAATCATCAAACAAAAAAAAAAAAAAAAAAAAAAAAAAAAAAAAAAAAAAAAAAAAAAAAAAAAAAAAAAAAAAAAAAAAAAAAAAAAAAAAAAAAAAA
>JAJLUR010000068.1:24676-58339 GCA_030674225.1 Blastobotrys terrestris | reverse complement strand
GACGAAATCACGTTTGTATGGAAGTCTTTGGATCACGTTCCGGTTACCGACACCAAGGTGACAGCTAATTACGACATTTCTGGCAAGTCAAGTTCAATGCCCTTCGATTACCTCCATTTGAATGCCGTTGACAAGGATAAACAGGGGAATTATCTAATTTCTTGCCGTCATACCTGGTCCTTGTATTACGTCGACGGAAAATCCGGCGATATCATTTGGACATTAGGTAGCAGCGAAGGAGATAGAAACAACTGGGATCTGGACGATGATGCAATTTTCGCTTATCAGCATGATGCTAGATGGGTTGAGCCAAAGGATATTGGAAAGAAAGAAGAAGATAATGTCCGATATATCAGCATTTTCGATAACAGTCAGACCGGTGGCGCGCCTGATAATTACAGAGACTTTTCTCGTGGCATAATCATCAAGCTTGACAACAATACGCACGCCACTGACGATAACAAAAAGATTGGTAAAGTCAGCCTCGTTAAAGAGTTCAAACTCCCAAGCGGAACAAAAGGAAGCGAGTCTCAAGGAAGCGTACAGGTTTTGAAGAACGGTAACGTGTTCATTGGTTGGGGATCGAATCCAATGATCTCTGAACACAAGATTTCTGATCAGAGCATTGTTTTTCAAGCAACTCTTAACAACGCAGAATACCCAAGTTATAGAGCGTTCAAAGCAGATTTTAAAGGGTATTCCCATGAAAAGCCGGCAGTATCTTCCGTCTATTCTAGTGATGATAACAAGACCACGGTGTATATGTCACTCAATGGTGCTACCGAGGTCGACAAGTGGCACATCTATTCCGGCAAGTCAGTTTCAAAAGATTCCCTTTTGAAGTCATGTGACCACGATGAAGGGTTCGAGAAGAAACAAGAGATTGCTGGTAAGCATGAGAACATCTTTGTGGAAGCCAAGAGTTCCAATGGAACCAAAATTGGGGAAAAAGGTACCAGAAGCTTTTCGATGAAGTCTATCCCGCAGCAGCAACGAAGTGAAAATGATGATTCAGGGGCGATAAGTAATCACCGCATTAGTCCGGGCATCTTGTCTTCTGCGCTGATTGGCTGCCTTTTATTTTTTTAACGATAACAACATGATAATAATGATGACGACAAATGGGATAGGGTCTAGAATGTGCTCAAAATATTATGTTGGCTGCATGAATCCCGTGATGCGACTGCATGTCGAGATGAGGTTTGATTTAATTTTGCTGTGGTTACTTGTAGCATAATTGCTTTTTTCTTATTATTTTGATATGAAAAAAAAGGGGGCGATATTTTCTGTATATTTAGATGGCCTCCAAACGCTGTTTCTTTGTAAAAAAGTAGCAATAGAAAACTCTCTTATAGAGTTTATAATGACATATAGAATGATGAACTCGTTTGGAACCTGTTCCGTACTCTTCTATTTTTTGTGGGGTTGATTCATCCCGACTAACGCGACAAAGCCGTCCGTCAGCTGAGATTAGGTTTCAACGGTTTTCAGCAGCCCCTCACCGACTTTTCCCCATTTGGCAACTGAACGGCATGCAAGATTGCAGAACTGCTACCTGTCGGATAGTCATCCAGTGATCACATTGAAATGCCGATTGCATGCGGCATGGCTCAACAAATTGAAATTGGGTATATATATAGAAGTCATGGTCCTGACTTACGGCGGACAATAACAATAATGGTAATAGCTACTTTCTGGAACAAGGAGGGGTGTTGGAAAGACTATTGGAGAGATTCTAGTTTTTTTCAGGGGGGTGGGGCGGCCTCAAATGCCACAGAGAGCACATTGCGGGAGATTAGACAAAAGACGATGGCTAGGAATTTCTTAAAGACAATTTATCACCACCCAAAACTGAAGTTCGAACCGCCCTGTTCTGAACAGGTCAATGCATTTTGGTTCAATGTGAAGCGATTCATTCGAGATCCAGATGAGTTGATGCAGATTTTGAAGTTGCTCAACAATAATGCACTTACCTTGGGGCTGTTGAACCAGACTTTGGTTCACCGAAAAGAGTTGATGGAGACTTATCAAACTCCTACTCTTCCGGATTCCCAGCTTCTGGAGGAACTTCGGACACTGTTCATTGACGAAACCTGTCAATATCAGCCTGCCTTCCCCCATAACTCGCCACAGAAAATTCTGAACTGGGAGGCAAAGCTTTGCGATAGCCTCCGGTTGAAGGACCAGAATGTATGGCGATTGGACACAGAAAAGGTATGGGCTGTTGCTGAGGTCTACTTTCTTCTGAGTAATCGAAACCGTAAGATTCCCCAAGTTAAGCAACAAAGCGTCGATTATCTATGCATTAATATCAACAAGGCTCCAAATGGTTGTTTATCCTTGACGGAGTTTTTCGACAAGGTCCACGAAATATTTGCTATCGAAACGGCAAAGTATGCCGACGACCAATAGTTTATTTATTTTTTATATACTAACGCAGTATTTTTCGGGGAGAGGTCAATTAGTAAGCTAGAATCCAATAGCCGGAGCGAAGTACACCCTGACAGAAGTACTCTCTCTCTCTCTCTCTCTCATTTTTTTTTTTTTTTCTTTCTTATCATCAAGAACATCACCATTTCTCCTCTGGATTCTTCTTATATTCCAAATAATCATCCCAATTGAAGACCGAAAGCTCGGTTTCGTTTTCCACCCCACACTCAAGCAGCGTTTTACCGCTATCGTTCAAAACTAACTCATCGTCATCTTCCATGTTAATAACCAGGTTCATAGTCTTGGACCCATGTGCTTTGGTATAAAGCTTAATTGAGTCTAAAAAAGTCAGCAAGAGTCCAAATAACAGATATAAAAGACCTACCCAGCTGAACTGTTCGGAATGCCCTAAAGGACCCTTGGGTTTTTACCACTACCGAGAACGTTAGCATTTGTGCTGAATCTACAAAGCATTCGAACACACATCAATCTCACCATTCTTTGTCATCTCCAAAAGTTCTTCCACCGTGGTCTTAGTCAAATCCAGATCATGGAAGATATGGTTCTTCACGTTACGATAGGGAAATGATTTGATAACTCGGACGGTGATAATGGCAAGACTGTCTAGGAACACGCAAATTAGCTCATCAACACTATATGTCATATGTTATTATTGCTACTTACTAGGACGCACAGTGGACGTCAGCGGCTCGAATTCTGACATTAGGTTGAGAAGGAGTGATCTAGATGGTTTTTTTAAAAAAAAATGGGGCCGGCCGGGGCTAGTAGATGCGCGATCAAGCCGCGCAAGTCTACCAAAAAAAAAAAAAAAAAAAAAAAAAAAAAAATAAATAAATCAGCGCTCAATTCTAATGGCCGAAGAGATGGGGTATCTTTTGATCTCATTATAAAATCAAGCCTTGTGTTCGTTGAGAATGAGTGTGGGAGAGTTTGGTTTATTTATATTATGATAAGACTCTGGAATTGGTGTGTGGTTGATTATGTTCATTACTATCTTACCCCCCCACTTTTTGCAAACTCGCAGACTATTTCTGTTGGGCTGCACGGATTACCTTCATACGCTCTTTGTGTATGATTGGCGAGTTGTCAATGTTCCCTGTCTGCTTTAATCTCCTTTTAACGGTGAATATCCCACGATTGAATTAATATATGCCCGTCATGCAACGTATGGGGCGTATTATCTGCACAGTGCTCTATATTATTGTTCACGTATATGCATATCTTGAGTTATACAATACTGCAGACTGACAGCAGCCTAAGCTATATAAAACGCGTCTCATTCATGTTTGCGATATTATTAGGGACCATGAGCAGGTATCGCTTTAATGAATATTGCATTGTAAATGCAGGCAGTTTTGTTTTGCTGCTGTCATGCAACACGGTTACATCCTGTCAATGCACTGTCAAGACCATGCATGGCATCAGGTCTATGCATAATAGCAGCTTGCTGTGCAGTGCGCATCCGAGAATAGCTAGTTAGCTAGCTATTGTGGCACCAATGCGTTCCGCGACACTGATGATCTACATCTATGCAAAAAGCGCGGAGAACTTTCATCACGATGGATAAGATCATATCCATTAGTCGGATAGAGTAGGAGGTATCCCCACTACACACAGGTATTAAGGGAACGACGCACACACAAAGTCTATTTGGAGACTGAAGTAAAGCACAGCCCGGAATGGAGCACCGGATGTCTTGAACTGTGGTGTTACAGAATCCATCGGAGTGGTTCGGTCTTCGCGATGCAGGTTTCACACAGCACAAAAAAAAAAAAAAAACATCACCAGAAAGATTGGGTAAACAAAAAACAAGCAACTGAAATAATATTAACAGCAAGAACGAAGGGAAAGACTAGGGGGTTGTACGGTATTTCTTGTTATTATTATTATTATTTGTTTTTGTCTTCTTTTGAATATTTATACCCTGTTTTTAAACACACAGATCCATCTACACACACTTTTTTTACAAGCATTGGTAGGTTCAAATGACCACCATTTCTGCTCCAAACAATAGCCTTAAAAACAAAACCAGCAATGGCGAACTCCCTGCGTGGGTTGCCACTCAACAAAAAGCATTTTTGAGATGGGCAAACACGTATTATGAATCTAACGACCTACCGGCATTAGTAGATTTGCGTGAGGATCTGGCAGATGGGGTTAAATTGATCCAGCTGTTGGAAATTATCGGCAACGAACCATTAGGAAGATATTATAAAAGCCCTAAGTTACGGGTGCAAAAAGCAGAAAACGTAAATACCGCGTTGGATTTTATCAAGCATCGTGGAATTCTTTTGTATAACATCGGAGCGGAAGACATCATAGATGGCAATCTAAAATTGATCCTCGGATTATTATGGATTTTGGTGTTGAGGTTTACCATCTCAGAGATCAATGAGGAAGGCTTAAGCGCAAAAGAAGGTTTGTTATTGTGGTGTCAACGGAAGACTGCTGGGTATAATGGTGTTGAAATCAAAGATTTTTCGAGTTCCTGGGCCGATGGTCGGGCATTCTGCGCCTTAATAGATAGGCATCGACCTGACTTGTTGGATTTTGAAGATCTGGACTTGCAAGATGCCAAAGGAAATACTGCATTGGCGTTTTCCATCGCAGCAGAAGAAGTGGGCATTCCACAGCTTTTGGATGTGGAAGACGTTTGTGATGTGACCAAGCCAGATGAACGTTCTGTTATGACGTACGTCGCCTATTGGTTTCACGCCTTCTCAGCTCTTGATAAGATTGAAACTGCCGGAAGGAGACTAGAAAAATTTGTTGAGGTCACCCACTCGGCCATTTCTATGCAACATGGCTTTGAACAAAGAATGAAAAACCTTCTGCACGCTATTGAAAAAATTGAACAAGACTGGGAAACTGCACAGTTCACCGGTACGTATACGGACGCAAAGGAACAAAGTCGACGATTTGTAAACTATAAGAACTCTACTAAGCGGGAATGGGTCACCGAAAAGGCAGAACTGGCTTCCCTTTTGGGTAACATTCGTACAAAACTAGCAACTTACGGTCTACAAGAATATGATCCCCCAAAGGGGTTGCGTCTACTAGATTTAGAAACTGCCTGGACTGGATTGGTTAAGGCCGAAGCCGAGAGATCACGTCGAATTAATAACAACATGAGAGATATTAAGGAAGCATTACGGAAAAAGTTTGCAGACACTGCAAACGAATTTGCCTTGTCATTGAATACTGCATCTGTCCAAATCAGCGAACTGGATGGTGAACTTGAAAAACAGCTAGAAGGCATTACATTATTAAGTGAACAATTGAAACCCCTAGACGACATGATTAAAGAGCTGAAAAAGCTCAATGATAAATGTGTCGAGGCTAACGTGGAAGAGAATGATTACACTGTGTATTCATGCGATGAATTAGAATATGAATTGGGACTGGCCAAACAATCTGTCGTCAAGAAGTTGGCCTTTATAGAGAACCAGATTGTTGCACGAAGCATGACTAATTTAACCCCAATTCAATTAGAAGAGTTTGAATCTGTGTTCAGATATTTTGATAAGGGGCAAAGAAACCAGCTGTGCGAATCTGAATTTTCCGGTGCATTGGCAAGTCTCGGTCTGGTTTATTCTGAGGAAGAAATGCATGATGTCTTCCAAGTTGCTAGTGGTGAGAACAATGCCGTGTCATTTGAACAGTTCATCAACTTTATGGTCGAGGTTACTGAAGATCAACAGACTGCCGAGCAAGTGTTCCAATCATTTGTTGATATTGCCAATGGCAAAGACTATGTTACTGAATTGGACTTGCAGAATTCCCTTGTTCCTGATTCAATGATTGATCAACTCAAGGAAACCATGCCCCAGTCTGCTGATGGTGAGGGTATGGATTACGTTACTTATATGGCTCAATTGACTGGTATCAAGGGAGATCAATAAGTACCTCTATATAAAGAATATAGTAACAGAGACCATTATTAACTTCACACACGGATTTTCTTTTAGATGCATCTTTTTATCATCCATTCTAGTTATGAAAAAGGCGAGGCTCACTTGCAACCGCAACGTAAGTTTTATTTTAAGGTTTAATATATTTTAAGTCGACTATGGCTATTTATACTGCGCAGTATTATTAAAGAGTTTACCTAACTCCTATCTAAGAGATAGTGCAAAGATTCGGACGGAAGCCTGGAAGAATTAGCAGTTTATAAAAGACTACTTTTCTGAGAATTACTCACCCTTGGTAGAGTTGTTGATAGGGTTGTACTTCTGGGCGTTGATAGTGTTCATTGTTTGCTACTTGAATGTGTGAATTGAATTGATGATACTCCAACTAAAGCAGACATATTGACTTTCTTTTATAGTTGAGCTCCGCTTCAGTACTATTCAGGGATAAAGTACCGGCCTATATCAGAGTAACCGATAACGACTTGGATTATGGGCCATTGTTTAGTCCCAATTAGGAAACTGGGAGAATAGCCGCGGGCTAAACTTGTTTCACCCACATACAGTGCGTATGAATAAGAATATGTCCGGTGGTGTGAAAAGCCAACAGACGGCTCTATGAGTCCCATTATTAAGTCTAAATAAGGTAATCAAGGTGCTTACCAGGTTGGTCTAGTAGCTACCGAGTGACATAACGCGGCCTCGGTACCACTACAGTATAGAATTATTCAGTTAAGCTTGATCCTACCATTATTTCATCCTAACTTGGAAATTGAGAGGCGGATTGTTGGGGAGGGAAAAAAGTGTGTCAACTACTAAGTTAGCCTATAGGAAGTGTTCACTGAAAACTCAGCCTCTCTACTGCCATTATTCAGTCTTAATATGGAATTTGTGTAGCAGATTGTTGTGTGGGGGCGTCTTATCTCCACCCCCCGGGGGCCGTTCTATGCAGATGTCCCAATTTGGAAAAACCATTATTTGCACCGTTCTAGGAAGGGAGAGGAACATAACCCCCATTACGAGTATAAAAAGGAATGAAATCCTCATTAGTTCGGTATCAGCACTGCTATCTTTAAAGAATGAATACTATCAATGCTCAAAAGTACAACCCAATCAACAACTCTTCTAAGGGTAAGTTATCCCCCAAAAAGGAAACTGTACAAACTGCTAATTCTTCCAGGGTTCCGTCCGAACCTTTGTACTATCTCTTAGATAGGTAAACTGCTTTATTCTGCACAGTATAAATAACCACAGTCGACTTTGAATATATTAAAATTTTAAACTTTAGAAAGGATAGTAAACATATCGTTGCTGGCTTCTGTGAAGAATACTTGTTACAGCTTCCCATGAGATTGAAAGTGTGCATTCTTTTTGGAAACTTTATCATAATACGGCGTCTGCATAAGCTTAAGGTGTTGTTTTCGAAATGATGACCTATCCTAACGGCGGTTGTTTAACGATAGACAGAGGCGGTTAAAGCAGGGTCAAACGCGTGACGTGTAACTATCAACCTCTGAATGGCTGTCTTATTATCCCTGGTATAGTTCATAGCTTCAGTCCGGTTGTAACACATGGTATAGCCATCCCGGATACGTTAAAAAATGGCTTTCTAACGAACAGAATATGCCACGAAGATCCATAGAAGAGAGTCTTATCTAATGTTTACGCCACTCAGTATTACTCTGCCCATTCCATGTATAGTAAAGGGCAGGCTATCGTTGAAAACCCAGATACATTGTTTTTACCGTACTTAGGATATGTGCGCAAAGATCAGGGACACAACATATTCCAAGGAATATTGAGCTTCAGGTAATCGACTCCCCCTAGCAAAATGTTTCTTATCTTACAAGCTGATATTAACAAATCAACACACTCAATTGATAAAACAAATAAAGACTGTAAACGGTATATGTTTTTATGTTTATGCGCTAGCGAACTTATTCATAAACTAATAGTGATTTCGCATTTCATCAAACTTTATACTGTTCCCAAATGGCCTGGGTCTTATATTATGATTTCGGTTTTGCTCGCTTTTAGTTTTTTCTGCTCTCGTTATGTCGACTTTTTGTTAATTCTTAAATTTGCCCCAAGCGCCTCTCGGATTAACACATGTGTCTCAATTTCATATACGCAGATGGTGTCACCAAAAAATAATGTATCCAGATACGAGCGGGGAGGAATGATTCATTGTCGATAACAGTTGAAGAATAATTCTTTAGTACCGCATTGGAGCTCCAATGGGGTAATAAAAAATTATTTTTCAATTGTGGAATTGAAAAATAAAAAAAAAAAAAAAAAAAAAAAAAAAAAAAAAAAAAAAAAAAAAAAAAAAAAAAAAAAAAAAAAAAAAAAAAAAAAGGAAAGCAAAGATAGATAGCAAGAGGAACCATTTTATTTCATTCTCATCCGCGAATTGTATGTCGGCTTCATATAATTCGGAATTCTTTTGTCCTTTTGTTCTGGTTTCCTATTTACATAAGAGGGTATTGGTAGGTGAGATCCGGATATCAGTCGTAGTTTGGGTATTCCTGTCGTCCTGTGTTTGATTCGTGGTATCCTGGAATAGTTGTCGAAGTTTTTGTTGTCGCTGTCGTTGTTGTCGATGGTGTCCATTGTCGTTATTGTACCCGTCTGCAGTATCACTTTTGGGAATCCGAATTCATCCAGGTCGCTGTCGCTGTCGTCGTTGTCGTCTGAGTAGTCGTCCGAGTAGTCGTAGTCAGAGTCGTCGTCACTGGATTCCTCTTTCCTTTCGAAAACTAGAACCTGGTTAGTACTGGCAAATGTTACTCTTTTGGTTTTTTTTGTAGTTTGGTCCTCCGTTGAATAGTGGGACCAGCCCAGGTATTCAGAGATGATAATCAGAATGAGAATGGTGATGGTTGCGATCATAGTTGTTAATAGTTTTGATAGTTTGAAACTTAACTGGGGAAAAAAAGAAGGAGAAAGAGAAAGGGAAAGCGGACCCCTTTTTATATCCATTTTCCAGCCGCACTCTCAAGTTACCCTGATGTGGTTTATTTTTAGCGAATACTCTGTATGCTACAAAGGTCAAGGAGTCGGTGAAATAATGTTGTCGGATGCTTCGGCATGGTTTTGGAGGATTAAAATTTGTCCCTGTCGATCACTCAGGGACCAGTTTCATGCATCATGCATGAATTGTGGTCACTGCTGCAAAGTTTGTTTACTTTGCAATTGGAAAAAGAAAAGTTGTAGGTATCGGAGTTATCTCCGATGTTTGTTTACCTTTGGCAGTGCAACATGGACTGTGGTACTAGACACCTCATTATTCATGTTGTAAAACGGGAGTTATCGGACCATGAGATAATTATGTTGGTGGAACGATATATACCTTCTAAATCAGCCCACTCACATATTTGACATCACGCCACTTAGATTACCCTACATTCTCATGGTGGCTATATATATTTCACTTCTCTTTCGGTCTCTTATTCCCTAACTAACCTTTTGTCTTTGTTTGTTAGTCACTCAGTAATCTCTTCGTAACAGCCGCTTGAGAATCTTTTCAAGATGTCTATTGATGCAACTGTTCTCAGATTACAACAATTCATCCAGATTGTAGAGTAATGATTCATTGTCGATCACAGTTGAAGAATAATTCTTTAGTACCGCATTGGAGCTCCAATGGGGTAACAAAAAATTATTTTTCAATGTGGAATTGAAAAATAAAAAAAAAAAAAAAAAAAAAAAAAAAAAAAAAAAAAAAAAAAAAAAAAAAAAAAAAAAAAGGAAAGCAAAGATAGATAGCAAGAGGAACCATTTTATTTCATTCTCATCCGCGAATTGTATGTGGGCTTCATATAATTCGGAATTCTTTTTCCCTTTGGTCCTGGTTTCCTATTTATATAAGAGGGTATCGGTAGGTGAGATCCGGATATGAGTCGTAGTTTGGGTATTCCTGTTGTCCTGTGTTTGATTCGTGGTATCCCGGAATAGTTGTCGAAGTTTTTGTTGTCGTTGTCGTTGTTGTCGTTGCTGTTGTCGTTGCTGTTGTCGATGGTGTCCATTGTCGTTATTGTACCCGTTTGCAGTATCACTTTTGGGAATCCGAATTCATCCAAGTCGCTGTCGCTGTCGTCGTTGTCGTCCTCTGAGTAGTCGTCCGAGTAATCGTAGTCAGAGTCGTCGTCACTGAATTCCTCTTCCTTTTCGAAAACTAGAACCTGGTTAGTAGTTGCAAACGTTACTCTTTTGGTTTTTTTTGTAGTTTGGTCCTCCGTTGAATAGTGGGACCAGCCCAGGTATTCAGAGATGATAATCAGAATGAGAATGGTGATAGTTGCGATCATAGTTGTTAATAGTTTTGATAGTTTGAAACTTAACTGGGGAAAAAAAGAAGGAGAAAGAAAAAGGGAAAGCGGACCCCTTTTTATATCCGTTTTCCAGCCGCACTCTCAAGTTACCCTGATGTGGTTTATTTTTAGCGAATACTCTGTATGCTACAAAGGTCAAGGAGTCGGTGAAATAATGTTGTCGGATGCTTCGGCATATTTTTGGAGGATTAAAATTTGTCCCTGTCGATCACTCAGGGACCGGTTTCATGTATGATGCATGAATTGTGGTCACTGCTGCAAAGTTTGTTTATTTTGCCATTGGAAAAAGAAAAGTTGTAGGTATCGGAGCTAACTCCGATGTTTGTTTCCTTTTGAGGAAATTTGAATGGTGGTACCAGACAACTACGTATTCAGTTAGGAATGTAGAGGACTAATGTCGTGAATGTCGATAACAGTTGAATAAAAAAAGAAAGCAAATTTAGATACCCAGAGGAACCATTTATTGCATTCTCATCCGCATATTGTAGTCGGCTTCATAAATTAGGAATCGTTTTTCCCTTTGGTTCCTGTTTTTATTTATACAAGAAAGTATCGGAAGGCCAGGGCTTAGTACGACTCGTAGTTTGGGTATCGCTGTCGTCCTGTATTGATTCTTGGTATCCTAGAATATTTGTCGAATCTATCTTTGTCGTTGTCGATGTAGGTGGCGTCTATTGTCGTTACTGTACATGTCAGCAGTATCGAATTCTTCCAAGTTGCTGCCACTGTAGTCGTTATCGGAATCTCAGTAGTTGTGAGAGTCGTAGTCATTATATGTCTCCACAGTCTTAAATACTACTACCACTACCACTACTAGTATCAGAAAATGATTAGGTTCTTAGTCCTCCGCTGAATAGTGGGACCAGCCCAGATATTCAGTGATGATAATCAGATCAGAATAGTGATGGTTGATCATAGTTGGTAATAGTCATGATATTTGGAAACTTGACTAGCGAGGAAAAGAAGAAAGAAAGAAAGAGGGGGACAACACGCCTTTTTATAGACATTTTACAGCCTAACTCCAAAGTTACACTGATCTCCGGTTAGACGGGAAAAGTACTATACCATGGGTATGGAAAAAATGGCAAAAAGAAAAAATCAGTATCATAGTACATACCGGAACCGCAGGTCCTCTTTATCTGTAATATCCAAACATGAATGTGATCCTTCCTCATGCGAATTGCAACGTTTTTGGTTCGTATCACGCCTTTTGTTTTCCCGTGAGAGACGTACTCTAGAGATTAATGAAATTACCAGACAAAAGGCTGTGAAGGAAACATTCGCAGAGAATCCGATTTCAAATCTAGGTCCTGGAGAAGACCCAAATACCAGAGTTCCGATGACTGCCCCCAACTCCTGCCCGATGGAGACAAATGAGCTGCACAGAAACTTTTTAGTGTTCCCGGCTACGTTAGAGCTCACTAAGGAAAATCCTAATGATGAAGCACCAATGGTGGACGAAGTTAGGATAAGACCTACATATCGTACAACCGGATCCTCAGACAACCACGACAGGCCAGAACCGACAATCCCTAAGACCAACAAGCCATATATAATATAGTACCGCATTCCATTGAAATAATTATCGGCCATGGCACTCAACATTGTGCTCAAAAGGGCCGAGGCACCTAATGGTATAGTCATCAAGAGCGAAGGAATCTTTTCATATCCTAGTCCATGAATGAATAATACTTGAAACGCACTTATCGCATTTATCGGTGCGTTCACTGCACAGATGAAGGAGACAAAAAACCAAAAATTTTCATCGAAGATTGCCTCTTTGACTTGAAGCCATTGAAATTTTGTATTCCTGCCTCCTGTAGAGTCACGCTGCATCCGATCCAACGCAATCTGCTTTTCTTTCGATGTCAAATATTTCGCTGTAATTGGCTCATCAGGCAAAAACAACAGAAGAACAATGCTCCAAGAAAGGTTAAATGAAGCGACGACATAAAACATGTACTTCCATGTAGCCAATGGTCCACGGATTCTTGAAGTTGCCCATCCTACCAATGGGGCAACTACTGCACTCCCCCCATATGCTGCATACCAAGCTGCTGTTCGGAGTGTTTGTTCTTCTCTATTCCACCAATATGTGATGTAAACAGTAAGAATTGGCTGGAGAGCGGACTGAAATATTCCAAGAAAAAACCTATTAACTAAGATGTCTTTGAACCCACGACAGAGGGGGGTGGTGAGCCCAACAACCGATAATAGAATTGAAGCAATTGCTAGTACTTTTCCTGCCGGATACTTCTGTGCAATCAACCCCCAAGGGTATGAACCGATGATGCAGCCTACAGAAGTAATCATTGCAGCAGTAGAAAAATTTGCGTCATCTGTCATTGGTTGACTTTTCTCGTTGTGACCTAATACCTTTACCAAGCCTAGGTCTTCCACCATCCCGAAGAGGGCACTTGACTGGAATGTTGCCTCGTCGAGAAGATCCAAGCTATTTGCCACTACCATCAGAGGGATTATCCAGATATCCAGTTTTCGGACTAGTTTTCTCTCATCTTCTTTAGTATATATGAGGTCGGGAGTGGGCTCGACGGGAACAACCGAGCCATCTCTTTCTCCAGCTGAGTCTGGAGCATTTTCTTGTTCATAGGATTTTTTCCCCATAATAACGACAAGACGGAGTTGATGGATTATAGTTGTCTTTTAACACCTGGTCGGGTCGCCACCACTGCTGTAGTTTTTTTTTTTTTTTTTTTTTTTTTTTTTTTTTTTTTTTTTTTTTTTTTTTTTTTTTTTTTTTTGGTTTAATTGCACTGCGACGAAAAGAGGAAAAGGAAAGAGAGAGAGAGAGAGAGAGAGAGAGAGAGAGAGAGAGAGAGAGAGAGAGAGAGAGAGGAAAGATGGTTATATATTTAAATCTACACACGAGTTATCTAGGACCAAGCTTAGAAAGGACACGGGCGCCCTGCTCTTCCCATTCTGCCTTCGTGATCCACATTTGCTCCTTATCAGCCATAATATTGGCCAAGACAGCACCCCCCAAAAAGACCATGTGTCGTCGTCTTGGTGGATCTTCAATGCGAACCTTAAACTTGTCCAATCTTTCTGGATTTCCATTGAGAACTCTGGTCAACCACAGTTGTTTTAATTCCTTTTCCAAACGACTTGGAAGACCTGGGTACATACTGGAACCACCAGAAAGAACAATGGCCTTGTATAAGGAGGATCGGACATCAACATCAGCTTGCTGAATAGTATTGAACAAGTATTCCGCCATACCCGGTTGTTCACAGTCGACCAAGTGTGGTTGGAACAGACACTCAGGGGCTTGAAATCTTTCTGGACCAATGTTAATAACTCTACCGTCTGGAAGCTCATACTTCTGCATCAACACGGTTGTTTCTTCGGAGAGCTTGGTGTCGTAATCTAAATCGTAACTGACGTAACAAAACTTCTCCTTGATCTTTCGGACGGTCTCAAAATCGGCTGTACGGTTAAAGGCATATCCTCTTCTTAATAGTAGATTGATCAGTTGTCGTGTCACGTCACGGCCAGCAATATCTAGTCTACGGGTGAGGTGGTTCAACACAGTGGATTCATAAACGGGCACAATGTGTGTCACACCATCACCTGAGTCAACCACTACACCAGACGATAACCCTTGAGCATAAAGAGCCAAGACTGCTTGAACCGCAACGTAGACGCCGTTGAAGCCGTATTGCTCAAACATCGTGCCAACCATTCGTTCTCTGTTGGCCAGCGGGTTCAATGGTGGCTCTGTTAAGAGCACCTTCTTGTCTCGAGGATCGATCTTCATTCTATCGTAAAAAGCATAATTCCACAAGTGTCCCATATCCTCCCAGTTCTTGATAATACCATTCTCCATTGGATACGACACTTGAAGGGCAGTCCTCACTGCCTCGGCGTCATCTCCACACATGATATCTCGGATAACCTCATCTCCAGTTCGTTCTTCTGCTCGTAAGATTGGTCGTCCCACAATCGACGGAAATGTGTGGTCAGGGAAGTTGGTTCCTCCACGTCCAATCTTGACAAAACCAGTACCTTGGTCGAGCACTGAATAGGTGTTAGCATCGAATTAGCACGTTTCAAGCTCTTTCTTACCAATCGGTTGTTCTGCCATCTTCCTGTGTATAAATATAAATCCAGTCTGGTATTGTTTCCCCCGACTTTGTTGATGGGTGGTGGTGTGTGTTGGCGGTGTTTCTGTTGTGCATATCTTTCACAACGTTGGGAGGCGAGGGTGAGTTTCACACGAGCCGCATGTTACGCGGCGGTAGAGAGAGAGAGAGAGAGAGAGAGAGAGAGAGTTGTGTCTAGAGATTCCCCGAGAGAACCACGTAGTGACCATATATTTTGCTTTCGATTAGTATTACATATATATTCGTATTTACATTGGCTATTTCTTACCCACCTCAATAATCACATCCTCATCATCTAGGCTGTCGGAGGAATTTGCATCAAATTCAAAATCAATGGCCCGTGGTCCGGTAAGAGACTGGAGATCAATTCTCATCTTAGCCTTCTTGGTACCCGAATCATGATGTGTAGTGACAACGACGTTTGCGATCCGTCTACTTTCAGTGACATCGATTAACCCATACGAGCTGATTTCCATTTCCTCTTGGAATCCTCGAGTGGAAGACTTGAAATCCTGATGAATACTTTCCACCGGGGTAAACTTCAACTGGTCAAAGTTATCCCCGCTATAGCCATAGCCAAGAGTCCCAGCAACACCGTTTTCGTTATTGATAAGAGCCTTCATCACCCGGTTCCGGGCCCTTTCCGGTACTGAGCCCGAACGTGTGGCTCCAAATAAATCTTCGGTAGGATCGAACGTCAGATGGTTAGCCCCCATTTTCGACCACCGCTCATCATACAATGCCTTTTGAATCTTCCTGATCTTGCGTCCATACCACCACAACCCAAGGATCAACGGTGGTGTAATGATGATTAATAGAGGGGTAGCCACGAAAAAGATGACAGCAGCAGTGCCTGCCATGATCCCGAATGACTTTATCGGGGCAGGTATCCAGTTCAGTAATTTTGCGATAGGCCCTGGGCTGCTGTTGTACACTTCAAACGGACCGAAAGGACGATACCAGTTTGATCCCGGTGGCGGACGGGGGCCTCTGTCACCGAACGGGGTGAAGAATGCTCTGCGTGCGAACACAACGGTGGACGCAAGGGAAACTGGTGGTTTTGCAGCATTCAGACGGAATGGACTAAATACCCCAGGTCGAGCCTTACTTATCCTTTGCAACAGCATTGGCGGGAAGGTATTAGTACTCGTACTAAAAAAATGAGTGTGAATCGCGCGAATCGAAACGTTCGGATCTCCGGTGGAAGTGAAAAATTCCATGTGTTTTGGTCTAAAAGCCAGCAACTCCGCAAGCGGAGTTGTGGACAAAAACGATACGTAGATACAGGCCGACAAAAACCATCTATTCATGTCAACTACAATGTGCTCATGTATGATAGAGGAGAGGGGAGATAGCCAGAACAGGACCTCAGATTCGGCGGTGATTTGGAACTGTCTCCCTTCCAACAACGTGTTATTATGCAGCGAGCCACAAGGGCTCCAGGATGGGCTTTTGCAAATTGGTCCATAAGCTCAAAAGATTGCCTCTTTTTGACGCTTGTCTCATGCCGATTGTTCTCAGCGGGAGGAGTGTCTTCCCATACATCGATATCGTCAGAATAGATTGACTCTACTCTATCCCCCTCGCTTGAATGCCGGTTAACGTTCGTATCAATGATTGTTGAAGGCGATGATTGCGGCCTAGTAAACGCATGAGCGCACCTAGCGGTAGCAGATAAAAAGTCGTTCACAATGGCCATTGTGCTGAGAAGGGCTTTTAGCAATCCCTTCAGTGGGATAAATAGAAAAAGTTGTAGATTCTGGATGACCAAACGTAGATATATACTCCTATGAGGACAAATCGTAGTGGTTGCTGAGTGATAACTAACCATATTACTCTCACCAATCGCATCCATCAACTTGACAGCTACCAGCCCAACCACAGGATTCAAAAAACAGACCCCAATTACCTTCACGTAGGACTCAAGCGTCAGCGGTGGATTCTGAGACAAAAAAAAGTACGAAAGGATTCCGAAAGCAAATATATCAAGGATCTGTGTAATAAGCAATGCACAAAATAGACGGGGTGTTTCCATAGCAAAAAGGATTAGAGATAATATAATCTGCCCACTCACACGGCGTTTTTCTAGCAATTCCCGCTGTTCAAAGCAAACTTTCCGCACTAGCGTAATATTATAATCTCTTCTGCAATTGAACCTTATGTCCTGCCTTCCTGAGTTTGCTAACTAAAATTCGTTGCACGGCTGTGCAGAGCTATCAGGCAACGCCGCGCCGGCACGATCGCCGGTACTTTGGCCAAGCTATGGAGGCAAAGTACGGTTGAGATAGCCTTTCTTTCTTTCTTTTTTTTTTCTTTTTAATTTAATTTAATCTAATCTTTTTTTTAAAAAAAAAGAAAAGCAACTATAATCATGGTCAGAAAGAAGGAAGAAACATCGGACGAAGAATACGAAGATGAGGACTTTGAATTGGAAGAGCGAGATGAAGAGGAGGATGCTAATGAAGAAACGGAAGACGAAGAGTTAATCCCGATGAGCCAAAATCGAAATAAGAAACGGAAAAGTACAAGTGGGGACAGCGGTGAAAGCTCTAAAAGATCTAAGAATGAATTTAAAAGTGATGACGACATTGGGGAGTATATCGACACGTCAATGAAGCCACAATCACTAGAGTTTTTGGAGGATTTAACATCTAACAATGACCGTGATTGGTTCTATTTGCATAAGGATGAATATCAACGGTCCAGAAAAGATTTCGAGTCGTTCATACTGTCCATTCTCGGAACATTGCGTATTTATGACCATGAGATACCAAATTTTAAAGCTAACGACGTCTGTTTCCGATTGCATCGCGATATCCGTTTTAGCAACGACAAAACTCCGTACAAGACACATTATGCGGCAGTGTTTTCCAAAGGCGGAAAGAAAGGACCATATGCAGGCTATTACATTGTTATTCGTTCAAACAAATGTAGATTCGGTGCCGGATACTTTCCGTTCGGGGACCGGGACACTTCACCGCGCAAGTTTGAAAGGTTGCGCAATGAGATATCCGAAGACTCATCTCGATTTAAAAGCAGAATCTGTAAAATTCATCGCAATACTGGAGAGAAGCTTTACAATTCCAAATGGACAGATACTGACGGAGTAATTCAGGAATTTGTGTTAGGTAATGTCGAAAACTCGTTGAAACGATGTCCGAATGGTTATGACAAGAACCATCCTGACGTTAACTTGCTTATGTTAAAAAGCTTTGTCATTTCGAGAGAGGTTGATCTGGACACTCTGTTCAAATTGAACAGCGCAGAGATCATCGGTAAGATGATGGCGGAATTGACCCCATGGGTTCAATATTTGAATAGGCGACTCGTTGCTAATGATCAACCTGGGAACTGAACAAAAAAAAAAAAAAATCAATATGAACGTTATATCTGCATGTTAGTTTACATAGATCAGTTAGTACTTGGAAATGGCGGAGGTAGGACTGCAAAGGTCAAATACGATGTATGGCTTTTCAGTTCGGCCTCCACCCTTGAAACATCTCTCCATTCATAACGTGGGTCTCCTTCCTTGATTTTTATGCCTTTACCCCAAGGATTGTAACCTTTTTTCCCCGGAGGCGGCGTGGGGACAGGGGTGCTCTGTTCAGTTGAAGAAGTTTCGTCCTCTTCTCTCTCTCTCTTAACACCGCCAGATTTAGCTTCTTGAATTCTCTGCTTTCGTTTTTCAAGACCTTCATCCCTGCGGCGTTTCACATCTCGCAACCTTTCTGCAGCTTCATCTACGGATTTGACCATGGCCTTTCTGCTCTCCCATTTGGCAGCATTCACCTCGACCATTTCAATGCGTTGAAAGCCCTCCTTTTTCAGGGCTTCGACCGTTTTAGTAACCTGTTCTATACATGGCGAGAAGCAACAGATGCTGATGACCTGTTTACGACTGACAACTTTCGTTACGTGCTCAATTGCAACCCACGGTGAAGGAAGATCCAAGAATACAGCCGTAGCATCCACAGTCTGATCTGATACTCCAAACCCATCCATACAAACATCCCTATGGTTAATAGTGACAATGTCACCGAGGCCGTGATTATTAATTTCCTTCTGTGCTTCATGGTAACGAGACTCGTGGAACTCGAATGTGAAAACTTTGCCGTTTGAGCCAACAGTACGAGCTAAGGCATGTGTAAAACTTCCGGAGCCAGTACCAGCTTCGATTACTCGTGACCCCGGTCGTATTTTCAGTCGTTGGACGATATAGCTGGAGTCGGGTGTATACACAATTTGAGTCCTATGCGGTAGGGACAATGTCCACAGTTCTGGAGTAGGCGCAATTAAATGGATGAACCCTTGGTTATTTTTACTAGGCATTTGAGTCCCGAATTTTGCTCCGATCATTTCATTATGGGGGAATGCTCCGTACCGTGTGTTGAGAATTTCGTCCTTTACAATTGTGATTGGTTTGATATTAGTTCTTGTCATCCATGCTAGGACCAAATCCCCTTCTTTGATTATATCATTATATTGGATGAACGACATTTTGAATTTGATAGGGGAAATGCGAGGTTTTGAGATTTTGAAAAATTAAAAAATTCAAAAAAAAAAAAAAAAAAAAAAAAAAAAGAAAACTTTATGTGAAATCACGTGACTTCCTTTTTTTAAAAAAATTTTTTTTTTAAAAAAAAAAAAAAGTTCTACCGCTATTCATGAATCAAGCTCACTCTATTTCCATTTTGCATATAGACGGCAAAATAAAGACTACCTATGGGAAATTACACAATTGTGCGCAAGATTTAGTTGTAGCCACATAAATATGAATTCGTTGTCCACACAGAACATTGTTACTATTACTAGTTTTTTCAGAAACTTTCTAATTGCACAATTACCCTTGGTCCAACAAACTCACTGATTAACCTATATCCTGTATAAAATTCAATTGAAAGCTATAATACAGTTCAATTAAAGCTACTAATGGAAGCCCATTTCTCCAGTTTGAGCCGCACCTGCTCTTACCCTCCCTTCACGGAAAAAAATTTTCCGGGCGAGAAGATCCAAAATGAGATAGTGAAAATTAAAGCATTCTTCATACGGAACCTGAAAGTATCAATGCCATCGATCTCCGAGCCATTCACACTTACAGAACTCCCTCAAAGAAGCGTGAAGCACGAGGGAGAGAAAAGAGTGACTCTACGACAACAGGATCAACGCACAATTGTGGGTATTTCTAGCAGTTGTATCGCAAGTTACAATCTGCGACCGACACCACAGTTATCCTGGTCTCATTCGATTTCTCCAGTAACCACGGTCACTAGCATCCATGAGAATGATGGTGTGTTGTATTATGCCTCTTTTGAGCGCAAAAAGTACTTTCTCAACCGAGTTTCCACTGGCAGTGGACAGGAGGACGAATCAAGCAACAAATCGATTGAAGTTCCCTCTGAAGTCTGTGGTATCACCACTTCTCAAAACGGTAGATATATCTACACTGTTTCCAAGAATTCCGGCATCAAGTGTTATAATGGAGGATTGAAGGAGAAGACGGAAGTGTGGGCGTCTAAAGTGAAAGCTTCAAGAACTGTAATTTATAATACATTTATCCCGACCACCCAGGAGGGCGATGAAGAGAAAGCGGACCAAGAAGAAGACGGCCCACTGGATGGATCGGTGTTAACTGTCTCTTCACGAGATGTGGGCAGAAAAGCAGTGTATGAAGTCCGGATCATTGGCTTGAACGGATCTGAATCCCAACAAGTCTTGACAAAGGAAATTGAAATTAAGGATGCTGAATTCAAAACTGGTGTTTTCGGTTATAGAGACGGACGGCTATATCGTTATATCCCAGGATTGCATACTATTCAAGTCTATTCGGTCTTGAACCTCCAATTGATCACTACAATGACGTTGAACCCACAAGAAAAGGAAGCTGATGCCCATGGACATTCACTAATAGCCATTGGTAATGGTAAATTGTTAATATGTACGGGTTATGTGGTTCTGTTGGTTGATACAAAATACCGTTCCATTCTAGATGAGCAGGACTTGGTGGACCATTTTGAACTCATCTCATATGAAGAAAGCTCGAGAGTTGCTCTTGGATTGTCCACTAAACTGGACAAGAGTAGAAAGGCCTCAGTCGTGGGACTCAGCGTGGACGCTGGGAAAGGCACCCTTTTAGAATCTCTGGGGAAAGGTGTTGAACCGGCAGATAGAAAGTGGGATCTCGGGTTGTCAGACATCCTCATCAAAAAGAACTACAATACCAAGAATTATAATCAAGTGCTGAAAGACATCATCGCTACATCCCAGACTCTCACCGGACAGGTTCTAGATGCATTGGAGACTGCTAAAGAAAAAGGAGCTGTGAAAGAGTTTGGTCACAAGTTGGTAAGATATCTAAAGGGCACAGAGCTGGATGAAATCAGTAACATTGGCGAAGATGGTGAGGAAGATAAGGGCGAAGATAATGCATATGTATATGAGGCAGAGGCTGATAGGGAGGTGGACAAGGACTTTGTTTCCGAAGTTGTAATGATGATCTTTGAAGAAAGCGAAAATGGCAAGATCAGTCTATCCAGGAGCTTCGTTCCTGAAGATGGGTTAATATATCTGCTAACTCACCCGCTCTTCCCTACCCCGGAGCTTTACGGCCTTTTGGATGCATTATTGCCATACCCTCGATTATTCCGACAAGCTGTTGTTACTGCACCAACTTTGGAATGCTCTGAATTGGTGCGAATGCTGTCTCAGCCTGATGACGAAATTTTTAAGGACATTGTGTCCAGAATAGTTGAGGAGTTTGGTCAGGAAACGGTGAGCGAGTCTATCAAGCGGGAGTTTGGCAACGGCAATGTCAAGGATACCACCAGAGTTGTCAACTGTGTGAAGCGGTTAGTCAGGCTCAACGTTGGATGGCCGATTGTGTCCTGTTTCTTGGATGCAGGGGGATTGTTCGCATGGGACCAAAATGTGCTGGCCGATATCTCTGCGGACGTCAGCGGGCAAGTTGACGCATTGGAAGCTAGCACTGAGAGTTTGTCACTGATTGATGAAGTGCTGCGAAAGTTCAACCCGGAAAAGGATGCTGCCCAAGTCGGGAAAACATCCAAACGGGAACTCAAGAAATTGAGCAAGAAGCAATCCAAGCAGCAGAGCCAACCAGATATTGTCACAGCCGAGCATCGCGACCAAATGAAGGGGATGTTGGAATTGGGCAATTCCAAAAAGTCATCCACAACTAACAAGAACATTAGTACCAAGGAGGAAAAGAAGCGTGCGCTACTACGTCACGCTAATAGCATTTCGAAACGAGTTCCCCAATACACTGTTGAGAAGCTCATTCTATAGACAATGTATATTACTTAATTTAACCCTTATTTGTTAGTGCTTTAGCGGGCTCATTGTCCTGCGGACGGACTTGCTTTTCCAGAAAAGAAGCAAAAGCACTGGAATTGCCTCGCAGAGCTACCTTTTTTGCTTCTTTTCGGAGAAAAAAGAAGCCGCCGGAGGCAATACACCCTACGGGGTCTGTGTGTGCCCTGCGGGCGGCCTTCTTTTCTAGAAAAGAAGCAAAAGCACTGGAATTGCCTCGCAGAGCTACCTTTTTTGCTTGCTTCTTTCAGAGAAAAAAGAAGCCGCCGGAGTCCGGACGGCCATACATTTTTCTGGGCATTAAATTAATTAGATTTTATACAAATCAACGGACACCGTTAATTATTATTGTCATCTTCCTCTTCATCGTCATCGTCATCCTCGGCAATGTTTTCCTCTTGAATCTCCTTCCAGCTGGCATAGGCCAAAAGAACGAAAGCGGCGATGATGAGTGCACCACCAATCAGGTCAGTGCCGGAGATTTCAGACCCAAAGAGCAGGAAATCGACCAGAGGGACCAAAAACGTTGTTAGGAGCGCTGCAACTGAGGATAGGACCGGGTTGGTTAAGGACACGAGGATCAAAAAGGAGGAGGAGAAGCCTACGTTCCCGAGCAAGGAAAGGAAGAGGATGAAGCCTTGGTAGGCGGTGGGGAGCTCGAACTTTTCCCAGCCTACAAGATGCAAGATTGGAAGCGAGATCCACAACATGGACATTGTGCAGGCCCCGATGGTAGAACCGACGATGTTGGCAAAGGAGATCTGCTTCTTGGGCGAAACCGTGACGGGGGGGCTGGCCAGCCGTTTGTACAGGACCTCGTAGAGGCCGTAGAGGATTGCACCTACGCCGACGACCATGTTACCGGTCACTCTCCACGGATACGTTGCATGGTCTTCCTTGGAGTTTGAGCCTGCATATGCGACCACGATGACTCCGACGATGGAGAGCAGCACGGCGATGGACTTGTCCCATCTGAACGGCTCCTTCAGCAATGGCACCGAGAAGGCGTATGCGAAGAAGGCCGAGCAATTGTAGATTGCGGTGAGGTCGTTTGGGGTGGTGAGGTTCACGGCAATGTACCACGAGCTCCCGGCGATGTTCAGGGCCACGAAGAGCAGGAGGGAGACCTTGATGATGTAGCGCACGGGGGACTGGAGCGGATTGGAGGATTGCGAGGACACGACGATGGAGGCGGTGTGGTAGGAGCTGTCTAGATGTCTTTGGAGGAACGTTCTAAAGGAGTATTTGAGTTTTCGGAACCGCAGAAAGACGATTTGGAGCGGCCACAGAAACGTCCACGACGAGTGGGTCAGATAGAGGGTGAAGATGGGTTTTCTGTAGTTGAGGGTGGTGGCCAGATAGCCTGCGGTCTCTGTTTGCAGCACAAACGACGCCAACGCCACCACGAGAGCTATTGCTGCATACACGTACTTGCGCTTCTTGGCCGCCAGCTTCTCCTCGTCGCTGGCTGGCTTGAGCTGGTGGGTTGAGCCCACCCGATGATATGACGGTGGGCGCTGGTAGCTGTCTCTGCTGCTTGGGCCGGAGATGAAGGTGCTGGCCTCCGGGTCGCCCTCGTCTACCACAAAGCCCTTTTGCTCCAGCTCCGCATGCTCCTCATCGTCGTAGTCGGCTGAGTCGTGAACAGCCGTGTATTGCCCTGGAGGGACGCGTTCCTCCATTTCCTTCATTTTCTCGTAGATGTGGATGGAAGCAACGAAAACGGTCTAACTGATAAAACTAACTGGTAACCACGTCTTGTCTGTCTTAGCTAACCGCATTAATTATGGGGGAGTGCCCTTTTTCTCGATATTGGATGGATCCGTTGTTTAATAACGAAAAAAAAATACTGAAAACTAAAGAGCTAAAAAATTAAAAATTAAAAAAAAAAAAAAAAAAATTCCTATCCAAGATACAACTGGATCAAATCGGCACTCCGGATCCCCTCGCTGTTTTATAGATCCCTCCGCCGATACAAGGCACTTGGCTGGTATGCACGGCATTCCCAAGTCAACCTAAAACAGGCTGTGATTTAGAGATATATAGCTACGTAGGCTCATCCAGCTACCCTCTACCACAACGTCCCACACCACACACACTTCTCAGACTCTCTCCACAGCTACCAGCAGTCTTGTGCTACACTCCACATCTCTCCTCCCCTTTCCTTTAACATGTTTTCCTCCGCTCATCCCCAGCCTTTCTTTATACGTTACCGGCTCATTGTGTCCACTGAGGCCACCTAAGTCCTCTGACGTAATTGGTTCAGTCTACTGTCGATCATGAACCAGTCACGTGATGCCTTTCATTTCTTTTTTTTTTATTTATCTATTCTTTTTTTAAATTATTTTCTTCCACCGTTTTTAATTTCTGGAAAATAACCGACCAGCCTCACCAGCAGCAGCAACAACAATATACAGCTTGAAACACACGATACGACACGTAGCAGCCATCTGCAGTGGTTACAGCCAAAACGCAAAGGGTTTAGTTAGATAGTACCGATCCCCCGTGGGTTAGGGCGCATATGCACCAGCACGCCCCCCTGAATGGCCCAAAACGGCCATCAACGGCGAGAGACATGATGTGGGTGTGTGTAGTAGGTCAGTGTAGCCTCCGGCGGCTTCTTTTTTCTCCGAAAAGAAGCAAAAAAGGTAGCTCTGCGAGGCAACCACCAGTGCTTTTGCTTCTTTTCTAGAAAAGAAGGCCGCCCGCAGGGCACACACAGAGCCCCGTAGGGTGTATTGCCTCCGGCGGCTTCTTTTTTCTCCGAAAAGAAGCAAAAAAGGTAGCTCTGCGAGGCAACCACCAGTGCTTTTGCTTCTTTTCTAGAAAAGAAGGCCGCCCGCAGGGCACACACAGAGCTCCGTAGGGTGTATTGCCTCCGGCGGCTTCTTTTTTCTCCGAAAAGAAGCAAAAAAGGTAGCTCTGCGAGGCAGTCACCAGTACTTTTGCTTCTTTTCTAGAAAAGAAGGCCGTCCGCAGGAAATACGCAGACCTGATGCTGTGGAAATCAGCACATGGACTTTTGCTCTAGTATTTATTCTATATTAACTTGTCTAAATGTGTCAAACGCCGTATCCGCAATGCAATCTAATGATATCAATCGTCACGTGGTGCTGCGAAACAGGAGAGGTGTGTGTGCCTCCGGCGGCTTCTTTTTTCTCCGAAAAGAAGCAAAAAAGGTAGCTCTGCGAGGCAATTCCAGTGCTTTTGCTTCTTTTCTAGAAAAGAAGGCCGCCGGCAGGGCAAAGCATCTGTGCTCTGACAAGGCTGGTCACGTGGTGCTGTGAAAAGAAGGCCGCCGGCAGGGCAAAGTGTCTATCCGCTCTGCAAGAGTGGCCACGTGACGGTGCGTTTTCTCGCCAGGACAATGTTCGGTTCGACTCAGCGGTCAGAACACGCTGGATCGGCTGTATTGCAGACACAGGGCGCCTTCTCCGGCAGCTGTTCGAGTGACTGCCTCCTAGAGGCGGCTGCGTCTTCGACGTCGCATGGCGATCCTTCTCGATCACGTGGAGAGCAGGGCCACCATCTGCTGTGAATGAACTTGGCCACATAGACCAGGGAGACCAGGACTGGAACCTCAATGAGCGGGCCGATGGTGGCAGCCAGCGCCTCCTTCGATTGGACGCCAAACGTGCCGATGGCGACGGCAATGGCCAGCTCAAAGTTGTTGGAGGCTGCAGTGAAGCTCTGGGGCACGGCTATTTCGTACGGCAACCCCATGCGGTAGCAGCAATAGAGCACGGCGAAAAAGACAATCAGAAAGTAGACCAGCAGCGGCACGGCCGTGCGCACCACGTTGCGGATGTCCGAGATGATTTCGTGGCCCTGCAGCGCAAACATGATAATGATCACGTAGACCAATGCGACCAGCGACAGGCGGCCCACGTAGGGCAGAAACCACCGGTCGTACCACCTGTACCGCTTCAGCGCTGCCCGGGTCAGGACCCCGGCTGCCAGCGGGATGCCCATGAAGATGAGCACGCTGCGCACAATGATCCACATGTTGATGTTGAAGTGCGGGCCCTTGCCCACCACCACAACGTAGAAGTAGGACAATGGGCCGTAGAGCCCAATCTGGAGCACCGAGTTGATCGCAACCGTGACGGCGCAGAACTCCTCGTGACCGCCAGCCAGAGTGTTCCATATCAGCACCATGGCGATGCATCTGGCCGTGCCCACCAGCATGACCCCACTGCGATATTCTGGCAGGTCCGGCAGCGTGGCCCACGCTACGGCTGCCATGAGCAAAGGTGCAAAGATCCAGTTCACCACGAACGAGAACACCAGTTGGCCCTTCATCACCCGTCCGTGGAACAGCGCCGTTATCTCCTCATACTTGACCTTGCAAAACACCGGGTACATCATCACCAGCAGTCCTAGGGCCGTTGGTAGAGACACATCCGCAAGCTCAGCCGTGCCCAGGACTACCCTCACGCTGGGCACGTAGTACCCGATCACCACGCCAATAATCATGGCCAGCAGGATCCATAATGGCAAAAGCTGGTCTATCCACGACAGTGCTAGCATTCTTGTCGTTTCCTTGAGTCTTTTTTCATCAGGAACAGAGATGATCTCGAAAAAAGTAAAAATAAAAAAAAAAAAAAAGCCGCGCTTATTAATCAACATCAGTCGGAGTCGACTTGGCATTGGGAGCCCGGCCGTGCATAGCCCATAGCCGTGTTCCGGTGATTGAATACTCTGAGTCTACCCACCTCGGCTAGTAGGGTGTCCGTTCACCCAGACTCCTAGTAACGGCCTCTAGCACTGAAATGCCTCGCAGAGCTACCTTTTCTGCTTCTTTGGACCTCCGGAGACTACTCGAGCCCACGTATTGCCCTGCGGGTGGCCTTCTTTTCTAGAAAAGAAGCAAAAGCACCGGAATTGCCTCGCAGAGCTACCTTTTCTGCTTCTTTGGACCTCCGGAGGCTACACGGGCCCACGTATTGCCCTGCGGGCGGCCTTCTTTTCTAGAAAAGAAGCAAAAGCACTGGAATTGCCTCGCAGAGCTACCTTTTTTGCTTCTTTTCGGAGAAAAAAGAAGCCGCCGGAGGCACAACAGCCTAAGAGCTCCCAGAAAAGTAGCGGCCTCTAGCACTGAAATGCCTCGCAGAGCTACCTTTTCTGCTTCTTTGGACCTCCGGAGACTACACGGGCCCACGTATTGCCCTGCGGGCGGCCTTCTTTTCTAGAAAAGAAGCAAAAGCACTGTAATTGCCTCGCAGAGCTACCTTTTTTGCTTCTTTTCGGAGAAAAAAGAAGCCGCCGGAGGCACAACAGCCTAAGAGCTCCCAGAAAAGTAGCAAAGCACTATGAGATCATCAGCATACACCCCCTGAAAATGTTCCGGTAATATTTCAGTGTTTTGGGTGGTTTTTCTTTTCTCCCTGATGAAATTTCTGTCTGTAACGCGTATCACTTTTCTCCTTATGGGTTGTAAAAGGTGAAATATTGATTTTGCGTATCAAAAGCTCCATTTCCCTGGGGTGGTTTACAATTCCTCCCACTGTAGTTGTGGAAGCTATCCTTTGCCTTTGACGTATTTTCTCTGAGTATTGAGCCAGAATAACAAATATACGCGAATTGGCATTTTTTTTTTTTTAACAGCGGGAGGCTGCAACATATGTATAGTAAAGTTCAGGCTAGCCCACGCTACAGCAAAGTATCAGTGCTTTTGCTTCTTTTCTAGAAAAGAAGGCCGCCGGCAGGGCAATACACTGCCCTATGTAGCCTCCCGCGGCTACACATTGTCCTGCGGGCTTATAAAAAGCACCGGGGCCTCGTAGAGCTATCTTTTGCATTTTCGGAACAGAGATTTCAGTGCGCTATTACAATTGAGCCACACTTTATATATCCACGCAAGGCGTTCGACTGACTGTTAAACGCCAGATACTAGCCCTGGTAGGTATTCAATCACGTTTATGCATCTGCTATGCACCTGCATGGGGCCCGCATCGCCATGGCAACGGTCGTGCTGTAAATTACACACAAGTGGTACAGTGCGCGATCGGGGGCATACTACCTTTGGGAGCAGAGGAAAAAAAGGGCCTGCAAAATTTCACAGGCATAATCAACCACGAATAAATAATGCCAGACTTCCCGAAGGAAATCTACGAGGGTGAAGAGGATATCGACTTCTCGGACCTCGAAAAGAAGTATGAGACCAACCCCGACTTTGGGTTGGAGCAATTTGTGGTTGTAGACGGTGCTCCAGCCGTCCCAGCCAAGAAGGTGGAGGCCCTGACACGGGTCATGAAGAAGATGTTTGGCAGCGTGGGCACGATTGAGAGCTTCCACATGCCGGCTAATGAAGATGGGACCACGAAGGGGTACATTTTCCTCGAATATGCCGATGGCAAGCAGGCAGATGAGGCCATCAAGCAATTCCACCACAAAAAGCTGGATGTGAAGCACACGTTGCTTGTGAACAAGCTGGCGGACGTGGAGCGATATGGCTTCACTGGTGCTGTGGAGACAGACTATGTTGAGCCAGAGGTTTCAGAGTTTGTTCCCCGTGAGCACTTGCGCAGCTGGGTGACCGACCAGGCCGGAAGAGACCAATTCTTGATCCAACGTGGTAAGTCTGTGGAAGTGTTCTGGAACAGACGTGGTGGTGGTGGTGCCCCAGAGAGCGCCATGCCTGGGCCAGTGAACACCCAGACGTTCTCCAAGTGGTCCCCGAAGGGTACGTTTTTGTGCACTTTCCATCTCGAAGGTGTGCAGATCCGTGGTGGGGCCAGCTGGAACGTGCTGGGCCAATTCCCTCACCGAAAGCCGGAAGCCATCGACTTCAGTCCGAACGAGAAGTATCTTGTAACGATTTCCAAGGAACCAATTATGCTGCCACCGGCTGACCACGCCGAGGAAAGAGCCCGCTGTCCGTTCACCGAACGTGATGAAGGCAACTCCATTGTCATTTGGGACGTCAAGACTGCATTGCCATTGCGTACGTTCGCATTGCAGGAGTCTGAAACTCAGAAGCGAATGTGGCCGATTTTCAAATGGTCTTCTGATGACAAGTACTTCGCCAGAGCCCACCACGGTGAGTCCTTGGCCATCTACGAAACCCCAGGGATGGGTCTTGTCGACAAAAAGACTGTCAAGATCTCCGGTATCGCCGACTTTGAGTTCTCTCCTGCCCCAGTACATCTAGAAGGGCGTAAGGAGGCCTCGCATGTGCTGTGTTTCTGGTCTCCAGAGTTGGCCAACCAAACTGCCCGTGTGTCCATCATGGAAGTTCCAACGAAGCAGATCATTCGATCCAGAAACTTGTTCAATGTGGCGGGCTGCCGGCTGCACTGGCAAGATCAGGCCCGATTCCTGTGTGTCAAGGTTGACAGACACACCAAGACCAAGAAGTCCACCTACACCAATCTCGAGTTCTTCAGACTGAGCGAAAAGGCCATTCCGGTCGAAGTGTTGGAATTGAAGGAAACGGTGATGAACTTTGCCTGGGAACCAAAGGGTGACCGCTTCGCCATCGTCTCGCGAAGCGACACTGGTCCAACCCCAGTTGCTCCTGCAAACTCCCCAGCTGCTGGACAGGTTGCACCAAATGCATCCAAGCCAAACCTATCCTTCTACGCTCTGGAACGTTCCAAGGGTGCTCAAGGTGTCTGGAGGTTGTTGAAGGTTGTGGACAAGAAGACTGCCAATTCGCTTTTCTGGGCCCCAACCGGTCGGTTCCTCGTCACGGCCAACATTGTGACCTCTGGACAAGCCGAAATGGACTTCTGGGACTTTGACCATGATGTTTCTAACAACACTGAAGACAACCTCTGCCACATTGGCAATGCCGAGCATTACGGTATGACTGACGTCCAATGGGACCCGTCGGGACGATTTGTTGCATCCTATTCCTCCTTCTGGCGCCATAAGATCGAAAACGGATACAAGCTGTGGGACTTCCGGGGAAGCAATCTGCTCGAGGAAGGTGCCGATCAATTCGGCTGTCTCATCTGGAGACCACGCCCACCATCTCTTCTCGAAAAGGACCAGAAGAAGAAGATCCGAAAGGATCTCAAGAAGTATTCGCGTAAGTTCGATGAGGACGATGCGATGGAGCAATCCGAGGCCAATCGTGAGCTCATTATGCGTCGTAGACAGGCTCTTACCGAATGGCGTGAATGGAGACAGACCATGGAGGCCAAGTTGGCCGACTTGGGCTATGTTGCAGAGAGCCAGCTCGGCAAGCCGGCCGAGGGTGACGATGTTATTGAAGAGATTAATGAGGAAGTTCTCGAAGAGACTGAAGAAGAGCTTGATTAAAAAAAGTGAGATAGAATAATATGTATTAACGTTGATGTTTTTTTATGTTACACTATTTAACGTCTATCTTTTGTGCGTTTGTCATGAATGAGGTTTTGAATCGTCTTGATGCCGCCTCGCAACATTTCGATCTCAAAGTCGACGTCCATCAACCGTTCTTCGTTCTTGCATCCCCATTGCATGAGGGTGAATTTCTTGTCCTTTGCTAGCTCCAGCTGGATTTCCAAGTCGCTGAGCTGGTCTTCGTAGTATTTGAGAGAGGGTTCTGTCATGAGTTTTGTGGTGCGGTGAGGGGCATTCGCTCAAGGATATATATAACCTGGTTCCGGCTTAAATGAAACGGTCCTGGAATGTCAATTGATGTGCATATTGAATTCCTGCATCAAAAAAAATTGCATCAACTTTTATATATATATATATATTTGCATCTGTCACAAATAGTTCAGTCATCCCACAGATGCTGTTTATTGAGTCATGTAAACAACCCCGACACGGCTTGACCTAGCATCGATTTTTGCCGGTAATTTTTTTTTTTCTTGTAAAAAAACACCTGAAGTAGAGAGCGATCCCAGTCATTGATATTTCTTCCAAAGACTAACAGTGATTTTTGTCCAATTTTTTTTTTTTTTAGTGAGTAATAACAGTAGGAATAGCAAAAGAAAAAAAGGATTCCATTTTCAGGGGGGTGCACAGATTGGGAAATGATCGGAGTATCATCAGCAACGGCCTGGCTCAGTTGATGCGGATTTGAACCCCCAAAACGGATGCAAAGAGGACCCTCCTGCGTATCCCTAGATGCTCAATTGTTAGAAGCTGCCACATTCCCCGGCCCGCAGAGGGAGTTGGCAAGTCTGAGAAGGAAATGTGCGGAATATGAGGCTTCGAAGTGGATCTCTCGGTGTACGGTTCAACGATAGCATTTTTTTTTAGAGCAAACACACAGCCTATGCATAGCTACATTGATGCGCAATTGTTAGAAGCTGCCACATTCCCCGGCCCGCAGAGGGAGTTGGCAAGTCTGAGAGGGAAATGTGCGGAATATGAGGCTTCGAAGTGGATCTCTCTGTGTACGGTTCAACGATTGCATTTACTATTTTTTTTTTTTTTTTTTTTTTTTTTTTTTTGGAGTAAACACACAACCTAGCTACATTGGGTTCCACAGTGGTTATTCGGTGGTTCTACACAGTCTACGACGCGAAAATTGTTATTAGATCTAGGCGGATGTCACGTGGTGCCCATGAAAAACGGAACGTCCCTCCATCACGTGGTTCCGTGAAAAGTGCCTTTCGCTTCTTTTCTGGAAAACAAGGTCGCTCGCAGTGTAATGTGCCTCCGAAAAGATAGCGCTTATGCATATTCGGTGGCAAAGTACGCCGCATCAGCTGCTTCCACTATAAAAGGAGCCCTTTTCCCTCGCGAAATGATCAACTGCGGGTCTTTTCACAAGCATGACGCATGTATCAAAGATAAAGGTGCTGAGCTACTTTTTTTTTTGTCTTGAAAAAGGCGGAGACTACGAAGCCTGTAGTACTTAGACGAAGGGAAGCCGGATAAACCCCTCCCCCCCCCCCTTTGTGCTGTTGCGTTTGTTGGTGGTTCGACCCATTTCGCTACTGATAGCACTCCTACTTACTGTTTTTAGCAGTGATCACAGTGCGTACCAAGGCTCTAAGCGTTATCATGTGAACGTAGCCAACAGCACGCTATTTAAATACCGCGCGACAGCCACCGTACTTCCTACCACACATCACATACACACACACGCTGTAGGGCCCTGGAGCAGCACGAGTGCGAAAAAAGTACGGTAACCCCCCCTCCTCCCACTTCGATGCGCCTCAAAAATGGAGCTGTCGCCTGCCGCTGCCAGTCGCACGTCATTCAACGGTCTGAGACCCCAACCACCGCACAAGGGCGGGAGACGGGTAGCCGATCCGACACTTAGTCCAGTTAGCGGGGCGTTCACACCTACCCAGGTCAAACTGTCGACTACGACAGATCCTGGACAGTCGCCCAAAGCTTTCATGACCAGCCAGCAGCAATTCCTCACCCCGATGCATTCTGCCGGCAGTAGCCATGATCTCGGCAAGAGCAAGCCTGCGGTCTTCCCCCCGGCCGGCGCATCGTCCCTAATGCCCACTCCGTCCAATCCAGACGGCAACACTAACCAGCTCCAGCGCACTGCATCTCGAGAAAGCGCAAGTCGGATTAACCCAGTTCTAGCTCCCTTCACTAAAATACCCTCGCAGTCATCCGCCTCTGTCCCCCGCAGCGATCGATCCACAACCTCGTTGGACTCTCCGTTCATCAAACGGACCCCTGCCGGCTCGTACAATCTGCGGAAACGGTATCCTGGGGATGAATCTGCCTCCAGCTCAAAGTCATTCTTCCCTTCCTTAGCATCCACTCCGTCTCTTGCAACTACGTCCCGCAACAGCCTCTATACCCTATCCTCATCTACCGTCCCCGTCCTGCAGGTTAACGACGAAATAGTCAACGACGAGAACGGCAATTCCCTCGTGCCCGTGGACTCCACCATATCCAACAAGTCAGTCGAAAGCATCAAATCCTCCAGCACAGGTCATCATCACCTGTCGGGCATTCATCGCTGGAGCTCCGCAGGCAGTGCTAAGTCCATCCCCCACTTTTCTGCCATATCGGCTATAAAAGACCTGAAGAACTGCCTCGAAAAAGACGTCGTCTTGAGATTAGATTCAGACGAGTTCAACTTGGAGGCCCAAGTAGAAAGCTTCCAGGAGGCCGTAAACCAACTACAGAACCTTAAGGTGACGTGCGTTGATATGATTGAAAAATATCGTCAAGAAAATGAGGCCTCTCGCTCCGGGATGGAAGCCGGTGTTAATAGACTGGTTGATATTCGCAAGGAATTCTATGTCATTGACCAACTGGATGATCGTCTTCAACGGGCTAGGCATAACGTTGAAGACTGCAAACGGCGTTTGGCCCGGGTTAATCAAGTGGTTGCGCTCCAAGAAAACGACAACAAACAGCGGAATCAACGCATAAAATACCTCAAACGAGGCTCCCTTTGCGTCCTTTTGCTTTTTCTACTACTAACCTTCATCATTCAACATTACTTTTGGCAGTACATCTTCCCTCCAAGACCGCTGTCGTTTGATGAAATTATTGCATGTCTGGAAAACTTCGAACTGTGTTTCTCCTAACTAGTAAACAAAAGTGATAATAATAATAATCGTAATATAGTAATTTGCATTCTTTTTTTTTTTTTTTTTT
>JAJLUR010000068.1:0-24576 GCA_030674225.1 Blastobotrys terrestris | reverse complement strand
CCGAGTCCACTTCAGCACTCACTGTTGCCGTTCGTTGTGTTTCACTAAAGAACGGCAGTTCGCCGCAAGTTGTGCCCGCAAGAATGCTTTCGTACAACTGACCTTGCTCCAAATCGTAATCCGCTCGCAAAATACCAGATTGTACTAAATAGAACCCTTTGGCCTCGCAGTCCGATTCATATAACACAGTACCAGCCTTCAATTCTGCTCGCTGAAAATAGGGCGCCACTTGGCTCCAAAATGCTTCGTTTCGCAAAGAAATGCCCTCAAAGATTTGCATCATGAGCGGGATGGGCTGCTGGAAGTGTTGCCATTTAGAAACGACCTGAATATCTTGTTGAATCGTTGATTCAGCTGCCTGCTGAAGTGTAGCGCCTCGCGGAGACGCACCATATTCATCGATACATCCAGATGCTCGATGGGCCTTAGGGATTTCATGAGCACTCGGGCCCTCAAATTTATATTGTTTTCGATGGAGATAATAATGACTGAGAAACTCGTTCTCACACCATTCCAGAGCGGAATTGAGGTTGACAAATAATCGTACAAATTCATTGTCATCCCATAATTTGATGGCCTTCAACCCTTTCATCACCCTAAAGTCCTCTTGAACCCCACACAGCAACATGAAAACGTCTTTCTTGCGCAACAACCTGTTCATTCTGGCAAACGCTTCTGCTGCAGAAAAATCAATTTCAGTAACGGCGCTAATGTCCAAAACAAGGTATCGGATTGGCTGTTTGGAGAAGTACAACTCATCCAAAAGATCTCTCACGGTAGACTCGATATGCACGATGGTACCGAAAAATACTTGTCCTGTTAACTTCAAGACATAGATTTGATCACCGACTTGTTCCAAGAACTTTCTCTGCACAGCATGTCTTCGAACTGTTGATCGTGCAACCTTGCCAGTGTAAGTGGCCTTGACCGCGTTTGTCTGTGAAGCCTGGATAACAAAAGATATACAGGCAAGAACAATACCAGCAAGAATACCATAGACGAAATCCCAAGCACCCATAGTCACAACGATGACGACAATGGTGAAGTACTCGAACTGGCTCAACCGTCCATAGGTGTCCACCAATGCCTCTTGCATCAATTCAATCCCTAGCAGGAAAATCAACGCACCGACGACCATAACCGGGATGTATCCAATAAGGACTGGTCCGGCCACCATGACGAAAAACGTTGCTGCTGCCAGCATGACCCCGGCTATTCTAGAATCGGCACCGCCTTTGATGAACAACAAACTGTTGGTGTAGACAAGATAGTTTTGAACGCTCCCCAACATGCCAGAAAGCGCATTGGAAACACCGTGTGCGAGAAGTTCTCTGTCGACATCGACATTGTCTTCACCAGTGGATGCTGCCAAAGCCGGGACATTGATGGGAACATGAAGAATGCCGAAAAAAGTCAATGCGAACATTGCAGGGACAGTTTTGAGGACGGACAGATACTGCACCTTGGTGAAATCGTAATAGGAGTAAAAACTGTACCAAGGCTCAGAAAACTCCGGAGGTTGAAAGATCCAACCGGTCTGTCTTCCAAGCTCCAGCGACCATTGAGGAACAGCCCAAATGATGATGTGGAACGCAACAGTGATGAAAATGAAGTACGTGGGCAGAACAAGCGAGTTGTGTGTGAACTTTTGAATCACCAACAGCACCAGCGCCAAAAACAACGGGAACCCCCATTTCATGAGGACGTCTGGAGCAAACAGCTGGGCGAGCATGGTGAATGAATACTCCAAAGTGCCCAGCCTGGACGAAACTTCGATGCCGGTGACGACCAAGAACCAGCCGACGCCACCAACACATCCCACAAGGATATGCCGAGGGAAGAAGCCAATAAGGGAGCCCAACTTTGCGTAGCCCAAGATGAAGAACACCGCTCCGGTGATGACTGAACTCAAGGCAAAAGATACGATTGTGGTCGATAGGACTTCTTGCGGTCGATCAGCGCCAACATCATGCATAATTGTAGTTGCCATTGCGTGGAAAAAGGGAACGATCTCGATCATTTCGCCCCCGGCTCCACCTTTGAAGGTGCTTCCACCTAACGAATACACCAACTGGGACACGATACAACTGACGTAAAACATGGACAGCCCCGCCATGCCCATGTTGGCGAAGAGTGGTTCTCCCAGCGGGAAGAGAATCATACCGTATGAAACACCGTCCAGGATGTTCAACAGGGTGCCCAAGATGACAGCCGGGATGTAGGAGATGGGCTGTTGGATGCAGGTTTTGACCAATTGGCCCTTGGGCATGTGTTTACAGTCAAAGAGCCATTCTCTGGTTTTGAACATGACGCGACTCTTGAAATCCCTTCTCTCCAGATCAAGCAGCTCCTGTCGTTCCAAGTCCTCGGACGCACTCATGCCGCGTGTCCTGAACGGCGAGCCAGCCTCAGTACCAAACGTGTCATAAAAGCTGTTGTTGATGTTGCTGTTGGTCTCCGAAGACAGCAGCGAGCTGTGCTCGTCTGTGCTGTCCTCATCGTTGTCCTGGACACCTCGGCCCTCTTCCTCTTCAATTGCAAACTCGGAGAAGACTTGCACGTCTTCAGACTGCAACAACGGGCTCTTGTTTGCACGGGCACCCAGGATATGCGCCAATCCTGATCGGGACGGAGCCATGTCCACCAGCTCTGACATTGAATCGTCGCCGGACCCGCGTTGCTCCATGCCTTCACGGACGGCCCTGTCGGATAAGCACGCAGTGTGCTCTCTGAGCCTGGTCCGTCGATAGTCGTCGTCAAGGAACGAACTGTCGTCACCATAGCTGTGGTCCTCATATGATCCGGGAGGTTGCGACGCAATCGACATTCTTCGGGGCCGAAAGGAGCTCTCGGGCACCAGCTTGGCACCATTTCCTTCTGTCATCTATGTTGTTGTGAGGACTCGATAGTGTAGTGCAATGCGTCGTGGTGTTGTTGATGGTGGTGGTGAAATTTGTCTTCTTTGTGGGCACTCACCCGCCTTATCTACTCTTTGCTTCTCACACACACACTGTCTCTCACCCCTCCAAAATTTATCATTTTCTATCTATAAACGGCGCACATGTCGCATACCGCGCACCTCATTTTCCCAATTCGGCCACTGGCCTGCATGCCACTGCCCGATCTTTCCGTTATCGGAAGCTAGCTATAGGCTGTCGAAAAGTGCGTGAACGAGATAGCGGGGGTTCAAGATCTGTGTAGTTTTAATTGGAGAAGGGGAGTTTCGAGTTCTTGATTATTGTTTTATTTTATTTTTTTTTTTGTGTTGATTCTTCCCCGTGAAAACTTTTTTCAGATTTGTTTCGCGAGAACGAAAAAGTAAACAACAATAGTAATCATTCCACTCTCCATGCATTGGTATTGGTGATGCCGCCCGAGCGATTTATTGGATCCCTCCTCCTGAGGCACTACACTATGCGTTGGTGGTGGTGGTGGTGGTGGTGGTGGTGATAGTTGAGCGATTTCTTTTATAACGCAAATACGTTGTTGCTGCCTCAAGAAAAACGACGTAACCCCTCGTCATTCTGAACTCAGAATCGCATATACGCTCATATATAGCGTAAGGGGGGGGGACGCCTTTTTTCCAGCTCGTATTTTTAAATCAAGCTGATCTCGATGATAGTTTAAGCTTATTCGGGTCTCGTAACGGTAGCCTGATAGGCAACGGGGAACCCGCGCTTTCCTCCTCCACCACCACTACCGCCGCATAGGATGCGGATCCGCGGTGCATGCTATGGCATCATCATCATCCTGCAAGTTGCTATAGTGGCACAGAATTATAGCATCCGCTAGCTATGTGGGTGAGTAAAACATATATGGGATTTGTAAAAAAAAATTAGAAAGCTGCACAGCAGCGTCTGGGATACTAACTCGGCGGCGGTCGGGACTCCCTTATATATATATTTACTATTCCCAAGAATATGTAGGCTAAATAATAATTTCTGTTGACCCTGCGTTTACGTTACGAGTCTATTATTGTTATCATAATTTTCCTACCAAAAAAAAAAAAAAAAAAAAATTCAATAATCACGTGCGCACGTGCGCACGTGATCAGACCCTTTCAAGTTGAAAAAAAAAATTAAAAATAAAAAATAAAAGGATATACATTTTGATCCGTGCCTTTCGCTTCTTCTCTAGAAAAGAAGGCCGCCCCATAGCGCTCTTTTTTCTCCGAAAAGAAGCAAAAAAGGTAGCTCTGCGAGGAAATTCTAGTGCTTTTGCTTCTTTTCTAGAAAAGAAGGCCGCCCGCAGGGCGTGTGCCTCCGGCGGCTTCTTTTTTCTCCGAAAAGAAGCAAAAAAGGTAGCTCTGCGAGGCAATTCTAGTGCTTTTGCTTCTTTTCTAGAAAAGAAGGCCGCCCGCAGGGCATTACACGGACCCCGTAGGGCGTGTGCCTCCGGCGGCTTCTTTTTTCTCCGAAAAGAAGCAAAAAAGGTAGCTCTGCGAGGCAATTCTAGTGCTTTTGCTTCTTTTCTAGAAAAGAAGGCCGCCCCATAGCGCATTCTTCCGAAAACAGTATCCCCGACTTCTCCTCTTTTCCAGTGACGGCCCAACCACCCGATCTCACACACAATCAGCTTCCTAAAAAAAAAACCACCCAGTACAATTGCAAGCAGTTGACGTAATTGCAGCCCCATGGCTAGTCCCTGAAGTTACTCAACTGAGCCACAAAAATGAATTGGCGTGGTAGAGATCGGACTATCCCGACGATCGAGTTCCTCATCCAGCACTAGGATCGTCCCATGAGGTCCCCTCTGGGGAACGGACCTGTCGATCCTTTCAAAAGTGACATTCAGCTGCCCGGCCACACGGGCACACCGTTGATTGGCGATCTCCATTTTATTAAGATGGTAGGATTTGTGGACACTATTTTGAGGTTGGACCAGACCGAAATGCCAGGACCATACAGCACAGATTGCGAAAATATAAAAGACTCATCAAGTCCAGTGAGAGGAGTGGCTTTCGTGGAACAAAAGTACTTACATTTATTCGTTCATTCGGTTCGACAACTGACGACCTCATTTGAGTACCTTCATTCATTTAAAAAGGGCAATTACTCTCGTTTCGCATACTCATTATCACTTCCATTGATAAACCCTCATTTGTACCATTGTCATTCATTCTTTGAAACACCTTTTCTACACACTCTCTTATCGCTACTCCTTTGGTCACTTATTTCCAGATCATGGTGAAGTATAACCATCTTCTCTCCTTGGCCCTGTTGGCCTCACAAGGCTCCTGTGCCGCAATTCAGGCAGTCTCTGAATGTTCTCGCGAGGATATCACTTCTGTCAGCATGGAGCCCAGTAAAAATACTCAGTCTAAGGTTCATGTTATGAAGACTTCTTACTATACTACTATTACTGTTACTGGTCAACAGGCAAATGCTGTTGCAGGCTCTCGTTCATCCTCTGTTTACATGGACAATGCTGACAACAAAGCAGACTTTAAGAAGCAATTAGGACCTGAGTCCCCTGAGCCCGCTCCTCCTGTACCGACATCTGCCCCTCCTGCTGATTCTTCCCCAGCTGGGTCCACTGGTTCACCTGCTCCTGCTGCTCCAGCCCCGGCCCCTCCTGCTGGTTCTTCCCCAGCCGGGTCCACTGATGTGCCTGCTCCTCCTCCTCCTGCTGGTTCTTCCGCTCCTCCTCCTCCTGCTGGTTCTTCCGCTCCTCCTCCTCCTGCTGGTTCTTCTGCTCCTCCTCCTCCGCCTGCTCCTGCTCCTCCTGCTGGTTCTTCTGCTCCTCCTGCTCCGGCTCCGCCTGATGGTTCTCATGCTGCCTCATCCGGCTCGGCCGCTGAGACTTCTCAACCGCCCCCAGGGAGTGCCACCCCAACTATGCAAGGAAGCAAAACCGATCCAGGTCCTCTATCTACGAGTGGTGACCCAGATAAGGTTCCTATGAACACCCCTAAACCGGTTTTTGCAAAAGTCGCAGCCAACTCCAATTCTTACGAATCAGGCTATTACAACTCCGGCTCGATCCTCTCCCCAGTTGATACTAAAGAACCATCCGATATCTTCAAAAGAGAGAAGGGTCCTTTGGATATCCCAGAAGGAGTAAACTCCTCTAAGCCAGTCCACACAAACAAGTTCTACGCAAATATGCTTCTAGATGACCAAAAGAGCCAAGTTTATGCCATGCCGTATTCTGTATGGTGGTCTAATGAAACTGATTTACCTGGTATGGCAGTGTCTCACACCAACTTTGACCAAAAAGTAAGTTTTTACGGTTTCTTTTATAACAAACCTTCCTCTCGCTAACTCATCCTTTTTTTTTTTTTTTTTAGGTTTACGGTCCTGACTCTGGTGCGAATCCAGTTGAATACTACGTCAACCCTGTTGGTCTCATGTCTATGGTTTTCTCTGCCGAAGAATTTAAGGATAGCAATGAAAAACTTAGTGTTTCCGATATGGGCCCTTTCTCTGTTAATGCTGCTTTGACCGCTGGAGAGGGCTCTATCAACTTCCCCATTGCCCTTGGTATGGGACTCGTTACCGGTGAATACAACGGATTGACTCCAAAAATTTCTAGCCAACTCGGTTTCAAGAACCTAAAGAAGTCCGCTCTTTCTGGAGAAAGCGATGGGGACAAACAGGCTGTCAAGCGTGCTGCCGAATCCTTTAATGCAACTGTTTCTAACAACACCTATGCCACAATGCCAAACTCAGTTGAAAAATACACAGTTGACATTGTCAATTCTCCAACCAAGTGGGTCCTTTATGTTTCCTCTACCGAGGGAAAGTCTGTCCAACTTAAGCAAGATGGTTCCTCTATCGTTGCTGATGGAAAAGCTGACAACGTTGTCATCCAACTTGGTGTTCTTCCAAAAGGATCCGACACTATGATGGATTCCACTGCTGGAATGTATCCCGTAAAGGCTTCGCTCAGTGCCAATGTGACCAATGGGGATATTGGTGTTTACTCCATCGATTATCAAACGAAGGGACAATCTTCTAGAGGAACCACTTGGATCTGGGCTTTACCTCATCACGCCGAATCCTTCACTGATGAAATGTCTGACGGCGAAACTAAGGTAAATATCGTGTCTGGTACTAAGGGAATTATGTCAGGATTCAGAACCAACAGATTGATCATGTCTGAAAAGCTTAACACCGATGTTCAATTTCTGCCCGTCCCGTCTAGGAACTCTTCAGACTCCTCTTCCAAATCTGTTAATTACACCGACGACGTCAAGGAAAAAATTTCTAAAGCGGCAAAGAAGGAACTTACTCAAAACATGACTAATGAGGTTAATGTTGCTTCTACTTACACCGCTGGCAAGGCATTCGACAAATACGCTTATATCTTGCTTGTGGTTAACGATATTCTGCAAGATAATGACACTGCCAAATCTACTCTAGAAGAAATGAAGCAAGCTTTTGGAATCTATTCAAAGAACAATCAACCTCTTCCATTAATGTACGATACCACATTCAAGGGTATTTCTTCTACAGCTGCTCAAAAGGAAGGTGATCCTGGGGCTGACTATGGAAACCCATACTACAACGATCATCATTTCCATTATGGTTATTTTATTCATACAGCTGCTGTTATTGGTCATGTTGACAAACAACTGGGTGGAAACTGGGCTGAAGAAAATAAGGACTGGATCAATGCTTTGGTAAGGGATGTTGCAAACCCGACCGATGAAGATTCTCATTTCCCTGTCTTCAGAATGTTTGACTGGTACCACGGACACTCGTGGGCACATGGGATGTTTGTCAGCTCCGGTGGAAAAGATGAGGAGTCTTCGGCTGAAGATTATAATTTCGCCTACGGTATGAAATTGTGGGGTAATGTTATCAATGACAAGAAGATGGAAGCTAGAGGCGACCTCATGATATCAGTTATGAAAAGGGCCTTAGATGCTTACTTTTTGTTGAAGGATGACAATGGAAACCATCCAAAGAATTTCATTAAGAACAAGGTTGCCGGAATTACTTTTGAAAATCAAGTGGATCATACCACTTACTTTGGTAAAAACACTGAGTACATTCATGGTATTCATATGATTCCTATCACCCCAGTATCTTCTACTATGAGGGATTCAGAATTTGTCAAGCAAGAATGGAGTCAGATAATTGAGCCCATTCTCGATAGTGTTCAAAGTGGATGGACAGGCATCTTGAGAAGTAACCAAGCAATTATCGAACCAAAGAAGGCTTATGAATTTTTCTCGAATGACAACTTTGACAGTCAAAAGCTTCTTGATGGTGGCGCTAGTTTGACTTGGTATTTGGCCTATTCAGCTGGTATGAATGGGGGCTCTGCATAAACACTTTCATCATGTTCATTCATTCTTCATTTTGCATTAGTTAGATTTATTATTATTGGGTATTATATGTAGGTAACACAGGATTATAGATTACAACCGTGAAATTAATTCAAATCTTCTGGCCACTAACACTTAATACAGATGACTGGTATTTTTGTAGCTTGTTCAAGTTGTCCATCCGGAGTATTTTCATAATAAACTTTATTCAATATTACATTCATAAATCTATATTTAGGCAGACACGGTAGTCTGATTAGCATTAGCGTTACCGGCATTATCATCTTGTTCAATTCTATTCGAATTGCTAATGTGGTCGTAAAGTGATGCAAACATTCGTTCAATCTCTGGTGTAGTCTTCGTAAATGGCAAATCCCAGAATTTATAGTTCGAGTTTTTCAAAAGTTCTGTAAACGTTATCATCAAGCCCCATGGATGTGGACGATTACAGATAATTCTTTCCAATAAAACTCTGGTAATCAAGTGTTGGATGCCGATCTTTTGGTCACCTAGAGCGCTGGAACCATGGTTTCCGAACAATGACAGGATGACACAGCTGAAAAAATGAGTATGTTGATTTGGATATCGCAATTGATTTGCCATGGCTTCGCTGAGGAAGTATCTTCCCTCGCATGTTAACTCTGCCATAAGCTGAGTCAAAAGTTGTAAATGATTAGACTCCCTGTTGAAATATGCAGACATCGCTTCGTCTGAACTAGTGGTTGAACTAAGGTTTTCTTCCTTAGTAGCTTGAATGCCGATATATAAAGCCAATGAGTTGAATGCTGGAACGTTAACATGCACTTTATCATATCCAATACCGCTTGTAGCCTTGTACTCTTTCAATAAAAATCCACTAGCAAGGACCTTGAGAGTAGCAGAAGATGGCGTCTTCAAATAACTATCAACCAACTTTTTCAACCCATATCGTTGCAAGTCTGCGTCCGGACTGACTGCCAATATTGGTGGCTGTTTGATTTCCGGCAGCCTGTCAACTTTGAGTCCTTGAGTGAATGGATCTGGAAGCTCCATATTTTCAGGGAAAGCACTCAGAACTACATTTCTCAACTGAACAAAGCTTTGGGGAATTGCATTGCACAAGGTATAATGATTCTCAATCAAGAATGTTGGGTAGTCATGCAAAATAACCAAGAATATTCTCAACGTGCCCTTATACATTACCGCAATAGTTTCTGGGAACACTTTGCCCTCCGCATAATGCCCTTGGAAGGCAACCAAACTTTCCAGCAAATCCGCAATATGAGACCATCCTTTCTTGCCTGGTAAGTTCAATAATTTCGGCAGGAAGAGCCTATGAGAGATCAAGGTCATCCAGGAGAAGCTAAAAGCTGGGAATGCCAACGGTTGTAATTGCTTGAACATCTTTGCGATGAGAATGTAAAGGTCTTCAAAAAATGGAGAATTATCGTCAGCAATTGATGCTTCGTACAACAAGGTAGAGAATAGCCTGAAAAATGGTCTGCTAGCAAAATGTTCAAGGTTCTTGTCATGTTCAGAAGCAAAAACCAATGACAACACCGTCAGAATATTTTGAGCATATTCTAGTCTTTCAGTATTGTCCATAGCAGAACTGGTCTTCAAGATGGTGGCAATCAGCTTGGCTAGTCCATCAACTGCAACAAATAAATCATTTGCAGAAATGGTATCGAGTGCGGACATACACTTCTTGTGACTTGCAATAGACACCTCCAATCCAGTTCTAATAAAACTGGAGAGATTTTCTGAGTCATTGATGATACCCTTTTGAGACAATTGATATACAAATAGATGGTTAGATCGTTCTGACTTAAGAGGGTGCTGTGTCAACTGAATCCATTCGATGAACACATAGCTCATTTGCTCCTTCAACGTACCCTGCAATCCGTCCGATCCTGGCCCCTTTGTTGGAGACTTTTTGTCGAGTTCTGCCAATAATTCCTGTGCAATTGTGTTGGAGGGACCCTCCTTCGCCAAAATCTCCATAGCTTCCAAACAGCTTGCAAATTCAGATCTTAAGGCACATGGTTCCTTCCCCAAAACAGCATCTTTAATTAATCCCGATGCAAAATTAATAGCTGGTTCACTCTTAGCCAGAACTTGCTTTGATAGGCTAACGTCAATATCACAGGCAGATATCAGTTTGGATTTAATTAACGTGGCCATCACAGGGACATTGTATTTTCTCTCATCATCAGAATAAATCAGCCAAAGCATCACTTCCTTCGCAGTTCCAGGAGACATAGCGCATAACTTATCCAACAAATAGCAGAAAACCTCTCTACCAAGCGTGGTATCTGTAGATGTGAACAAAGCACTGACAGTAACTTGAGAAGTCTTCAGGCTAATCTGATCTTTGGCCAACGCATGTTGTCCCGCCAAATTCAATATGTTTGTCAATAGCAGTCTGACCCTATGATTGGCACCAAGTTCCGATATCATCGTTTCCGATGATTCCTTAGTAGCCTTATTCAATGCTTCAATTCCATTTTGTAATTGAATCACGATTTGATCAACTGGCATTTGGGCTTCTGTAGACATTGCGCTCCCTGTATCTCTGTTAACGCCATCAGGTTGAACCCCTCCAGTCGCTGCTGGCGTTGGCGTACCGTCCTGTGGAACAGCTTCGTTGTTTTCAGTAAATTCCGGATGGTAACGTCCAAAATTATCATAGATGGCCATTTGCTGAGGCAAAAGACCGCCAGCATGTAGCCTGAATGGATCAGGAAGTTGCAACGCATATCTCGACGTAAGACGGGGGTCAATAAATGGCTGATTTGGATTCGCTTCCCGATGTCTTTGACGAATGTTGTATGACGGAAGGAGAGCTTCTTCAATCTCAGGAATAGATTTCTCAACCGCTGCTCTTTCAACAATTGAACAAACAGTATCAATGTTGTCGTTAATCGCAATAACCACTTGATCTAACAACATCGTGTGTTCACCATACCCATGTGCAATTACCAAAGCTTTCAAGTGAGAAGTCAACGACTCTTTGAGGGGTTCTTTGGCAGTGGCCAACGAAATGTTACCAACAAGAACTCTAATCACATTCTGTGCTGCACTTCTCATCTTATTTTCGTCCTGTTCCAAAGCAAAATCCTTACAAATGAGTTCTTTAGTCGTAATGCTAGCAATAGATATGGATCGCTCGACAACTGGTTGAATAACTTCTCTTAATGCCTTATCGATGGCCAATTGGAAGAGTTTCTTGAAATTTGGATGAGTGACAAAAGCTGTATTACCATGAAGTGCAAATTGTTCTGCGAGTGCAGAATATTGGTCAGTTTCGTGAGGTTGCATGGTAACAGATACTGGTTGCTGTTGTACAGCGCCATGTGGTGTCGCCGTTGGCTGAATAGTTGGAATTGGAGCGGCAGTCTGTTGAGCTTGTTCGTTTAGTCTCAGCTTTTGCATCTCCATAGCGAGATTCATATTGTGCCGTTCAAGTTCGTCTTGGCTGGGCCTTTCTCTAATCAGAGTCGAAACTTGCAATGATTTAATATCGATTTGAAGCTGGTTACATAGCACTTCAACTTCAAACTTCAAATTCAATTTCAAATCTGCATGATAATAAAGCTCCGCCAAAACGTACAGAATACCCATCAACCATGGATTTGGCGGTAAAAAAACCGTTGACTGCGAAGCTCTTTCAAGAGTTTTGCAGACGAATGGGATCACCACTGGTAATCTGTTTAAGTCATAACCTTCAACTAATAATCCTTTAAAATAGAGGTTGTCGTGAAGAATCGGACGATCATTAGCTAGCAGTAACCCACCAAGCCATTGGCCCAAATTTTTCAACTGATTCCGCTTTTCAGAGGAAGAAATTGTTTCAGGATTGTTCAACAAACTGGTGATATGTTGATACGTAACCTTGATACAATGTTTCTCCAACTCTTTGCTACCAATTTGCTGTAACATTGTGATGTACAAGGAATGGTAATTTGGTTCCTGCTTGGACCTTTGGCCAACGATATAAGAGGCAAACCATCTATAGAACCTCTTGTCTAATAAATTTGTCATCTCCTTGCTCTTCGTCACCACATTGTTCTGAGCAATATTGTTGACAATAAACAGAACCTTGTCACTTACACTTTCCGATGGTTCTTCTTGGTTGGTCTCATCCAACCCTCTAACATCAGAACTAATGGAATTAAATTGAGACCCCTGAGCGTCCTGTGGCTGGGTTTGCGCTTGTACTGGCTGTTGAGGAGGCATCTGCGGCACCCCACCAGCGTCACCTACAATATCCTTAATTTGTTGGTAGAACTGAGGCTGTGTAGTCAAGCCTGGGGTTTCTAACAACAATGCACAGTACTTCGGAAATTCTGGCAATCGATGCCTGAATTCATAGAGGGCCTGCAAGCCAAACTTAAACATATTGGAGTCAGTTGGACTTTTTAAGGAATCCAAAATGTACCTCAAGGCAATTGATAACGGCATTCCTTCAATCAACTGGAAATAAACCAACGAACCAAATAACACGGCTGTAGTTGCCAAAGCATTCAATGGATATTCTGGGAAAAAGCGGTATTCATCAAATAGAGAATGGACCATACAGGCAAAGACGTCTTGATCATGAGGATTGTCGGATTCCTTCAGTTTTTGCAACATGGTGATGATGTCGCGAATTTCAATCTGTTGCGCATACATTTTTTGATAGTAGGCCTTCATTTCCGACTCAACTTCTTCAGGGAAGTTGTTTGAATCACCGTGAGCTGTAATGGCGGCATCATGACCTTTGCCAAAGTTTATCAGTCTTGGGTAAAGCTGTAGGCATTGAATTTGAATTGCCTTAACTTGCTCTAGCCTATCCAACGGCATCTCAAACGCAGTGATCAGCCCGAGAGACGCGGCAATGGATCTCAAATTGAGACCAAGGGGCGGTTTACCCGGTTCACTTTGAGTGTATTCAGCAGTTGCCCTAATTTCCAAGAAGTCCAAAAGATGGAAGATAAACTCCGTTCCGTGAAAGGAAACGGATTTTTGCAAAAAGGTCTCAAAGAGATAATAATTCCCTTTATCGGCTTGTGTTGCGAGTTCTAAAGTGAAGGAGTAGTGTTTAACATAAAGAAGGTCCTCCAAAACATTCGCTTCGAATGCCGTCAACAGGATGGTGCCAACCAATGTCGGATCATTTTCATAAAAGTCAACCAATGTAGTAATCAGATAAACCTTGTCAGTTCTGGCCAAATAATTAAACACAAATGGGCTCGTCGGTGGTCGTTCAATCAAAAATTTCTCAAAAAACACATTCATATGGTTTTCCAAGATTTCAGGCCAAGGTCTAGGGAAGGTAACACCACCCAAGAAAACAAGTTCTGGCAATATTTCCTTAGAATTTTCAAAGAAGCCTTTAGCAACGCCAGCGTTATCTCTGCATAATGCGTCGATACATAAGTGGGCGAGTTCCCAATAATTAAATGGTTGTTGAGCTATTGATCGCGCAATCGAACCAAGGTGAGCTGGAGCAGATGCATATAATTCAGGATCAACAACTGGCGTCAGTCCTAACGTTGCAATATCCAATGTATCCTTCGGAAGTGTCACTGCGGAATGGACTAAATCGATTTGGGTTTTGATGTTTTTCCATTTTTTAGAGAATAAGATGAGAAAGATATCCTTCTTCTTTTCTGGGGCTAATGAAGTGATAAATTTCAATAACGCGGCCAAAGAATTTGATTTTTCCACCACAAATAGCAAACCGCCCTTAGCAGGAGTTTCTAGCAACGACATGACATTGCTCCAATCTATATGTGGAACAATGGAAGACTGCAACGCTTTACCAGCAGCACTACTATCGGCCTGGGGATAGTTTGTGATCAAAATAAAAGCATTTGCCATGTCTATATCGTTGATCTCTGTATTCAGTTGCTGTAATTTACCCATGTCGTTGGATGCGAGACATCCCTTGAGTGTATCAAACAGGGGCTCCATTTTGTATGCGGTTAATAATCGGTTTTTGATCTGTTGGTCTGATTCCGCTTGCTTGATAAGCGTTTCAATGTCTGAACGTTCCAAAGAATTGGCTATATCTGACGGATCCGGTAGTTGTTCTAAAAACAAATATAGGACAAAAAGTTAGTCGCTTGTTGATCACTTTTTTTGTTTTTTTGCTCGTTCTTACCTAGCTGAACCCTTTGAGTATTAGTTAACGATAAATAAATAACGAGCCGTTGTAGAGGGTCTAGAAACTTAAAACACGAAACAACTTCTTCTTGTGAATTTACGGCGAGGCCAAAAAGAAAAGCGTTTGAAGGAGTCAAGGAACGAACTTCGTGCTTCAAGAGTTTGAATTGTAGTGTGTTTTGATCTAATAAATAAGATCTGATCAAATAACGAAGATACCGAATGTAAGCTTGTTTATCTTCACAGAGCTAAACTAGTGTTAGTACTGACGTCCTGAAGAAATTCTGTTACTGTGCACTCACTTCGTGAATCTGTTTTACAGTGTTTTCCCACTGAGCAATATCCTTTAGATTGTTCACTAGTAGCGCAATATGAGCACTTATGATTTTGCTGTATTCACCAACTCCACCTCTGCACACGCCCGAAGGCGATTGTTGGATGTTCCCGTGGAAACTAATAACTTCCGTGTGTGTTGATCGAGGGCCCTCCGAAAGAACTGAAAAAGAGCCCGTGAAAAGGTCTTGGTTCGTTAGTATTAAGCAATGAATTCGAAGTGGTCTAGAAACTTACACTATCCTTGTATTGTACTTTAAAGTAGACTTTAGGCGCGTTTCGAGCCGTTAATTTATAGACTTTCAAATGTGTCAAAGAGACGTATCGAATAATGGCAAACACAACAGCTTTTCTTCCAAAGCTCCAGAACACTTTCTTTCCGCGTCAGACCGGGTAAGTTGGGACTTTATGTCCGCTTGAACAAATTTTTTTGATGATCTTAGTGCCCTTATTTACGTTGAAAGTATGGCAGTTACGCTGGCAGTGAGAGCGTGATGGTCGAATTAACGGTATTAATGGTATTAGATTACTATGATCGAAATCACGTTAAAAAAAGAATTGCAGTTTGGAGCTGGCGTGAATCCTGCGGAACAGCTGCTTTCACCAGGAATTACTTCTACATACAAAGTAGCGGGCAGAAGATGACATTTTTATTGCCCATGTGCATTAACGATGGGGAAAATACAGCGATCACTTGGATAGCTGCGTATAGATATAGTTAGCTATGCCATAGATTCTATCAACATGAAGTTAATAAATGAAGTGAAATAAAAAAGAAAGCTACGCAAGCTATCATAAGCGATATCTATAGCTAACTGAAAGTATGCATAGCATTGTGCATATTCGTTTATTAGCTACTAACGTTGATGGTTGTTCCATCAGTTAACTCTGCATATACGCATAATTGAAACTCGTTTGATACACTGAAAATACAAACGTACCTCTAATTTTCATATTTCTTACGTTAAAATAGTGACGTATACGTTTCCTGTAATGTTTTATAATATGAACAGATGCATAACCAAATACCCCTCGCAAACGATTTAGCGTTATATCGGCTAGATGACTTGTCTTAGAGGTACACATGCAGGTTTTGGTCGATGTGGCCTTGTGGTAGCCACCACAGCTTCAAATGCATATGAATGTATGCATATAGAGAATTGATATACTAGGCGAGTGACAGTTCTGCCTTAGTGTGTGCATACGCACCTATCGTCGACATGCATAACTATCTACATATCTCTCGGCACTATGAATAGTACTAAATGTGGGATTGATGTCCATAGCCATAGCCACGGATCTTGCGATGTAGTTGCATTGGAGTTCGTATGCATAGCTACAAGGATATTCATACGCATATGTGACACGAGGAAACTAGTTAGTAGCTACGCATAGCTAGTTATGCGATATACATGTGTTGCCTATAGTTATGTGCATAGCTAACAATGGCATAGCTATGCATACGTTTAATTTGCACATGTGCATATGTGTGTGACTTTTGGAAATCTGATTGTGCGGTAAAAAAAAAAAAAACTCTCTGCAGGACCGGACTAGTACTTTTGTTTCTTTACTGTAAAAATGAGTTCTTCCCAAGGGCAATTCTTATTACGTCTAAATATATATCTATTTGCCCAAAATAAATTATTGAATTACGCATATGCATAAATCTCTCACCAGTCCCTTATGCATCACTACTATCACGTAGAATGAATATACACCTGAGACCTTTCCGACAGACTCTGAAATAACGATCTTTCCTTATGCGCATATTCCCTATACATAGCCTATACGACTCAATAGACGTATGTCATGCATACATGGTAACTCAGGAATTGGGATATGCAGACACATAGAACCACAGAGATGAATAAGAGCAAGCCATACCAATGCTTAGGCCCATACCTATGCATAGCTACACATTCACGTAACATGCGTCTAAGTGATCTATAAATAATATGCCATACATACGCAGAAGTCAAGTCCATGATCTACGCAAGGAGCTCAACTGTTCAGCTTCAACTTCTGTGCGTAGTATTGTACAAACGTCCATTCAATATACGCTTCCATAATTACACAACTTCCGCCTATTTTTCTACACTCTTAGATTAGATTCTCTAGAAAAAAAAAAGTGTTTTGGTTCTCATAAGTATTACTTATCGGGTATAATTGAATAATAGCATACTTACACTCCGCCTTACTTACTTTTGCGCCGCGCTTACATAAGCGCTTACACATCGCACCAAAAAAAGTTTGAAAAAAAAAAAAAATTCTTATCAACGACTTTTCATCAACGACTTTAATATCTCTTTAGAAATGCAGGACGTTGGAATGAATCAAGTGGCCGTCGGAGGAGGTCCTGCGACAATCCTCTGTTGTAACTGTGAGACGCCGATGGACGGGACTCTAGGGTTGACAATGTGCTACGACTGCATAAAGCTTAACTGCGATATTACCGAGGGAATCCCTAGAGAGGGTCATATCAATTTTTGTAGAAACTGTGAGCGTTTCCTTCAGCCTCCAAATCAATGGGTTGCCGCCCAGCCTGAATCTCGTGAGTTATTAGCACTGCTTCTTAAGAGATTGAAAGGGTTGAACAAGGTACGATTGGTGGATGCCAAATTCATCTGGACTGAACCACACTCGCGAAGAATAAAAATTGAAATTTCAGTCCAAGGAGAAGCTATGCCCAGTGTAATTGTTCAGCAAGAACTGGGAATTGAGTATGTTGTTATTGCAACCCAGTGTGCTGATTGTGCGAAGTCTTTCACGGTGCATACTTGGAATTCCTGTGTTCAAATCAGACAAAAAGTCTCTCACAAGAGGACTTTTTTCTATCTTGAGCAGATGATTCTCAGACACAATGCACATTTAGATACTGTCTCCATCAAGGAATCCAGAGATGGAGTTGATTTCTTCTATTCTCAGAAAAACCATGCAGTCAAGATGTTGGAGTTTTTGAATTCAGTAATCCCGATGAGATACAAGAGCTCCTCTGAAATGATCTCGCAGGACACCCATTCAGGCTCTAAGGTATACAAATTTACTTTCTCAGTTGAAATCATTCCTATCTGTAGAGATGATTTGGTTGTCCTACCGAAAAAGCTCGCCAACCAGTTAGGCAATATCTCACAGATTGTCTTCTGTAACAGAGTAACCAACAGCATTCAATTTATGGATTTCCACAATTTAGAGATTGCAGATCTTCCTTCTGAGGTGTATTGGAGACAGCCGTTCCTTTCCTTAGCTGATGCCTCTCAAATGGTCGAATTCTTCGTTTTGGATGTTGAGCCAGTAGGTAAAGTTATCGGGAAATATGCATTGGCCGATGTTCAGATCTGTCGGTCAAATAATATGAACACAAGTTTCACTATTAGAACTCATTTGGGTGGTATTTTGCATCCTGGTGACCACGCTTTGGGCTATTTTACCGAAACTGCGAATTACAATAACGAGCTATGGGATCAAATCGCTGATCATCATAGACCAGATGCAGTCCTCATCAAGAAAATTTATCCAAATAGAACAAAGGCCAAGAACAGAACCTGGAAGATCAAGCGAATGGCTAATGAGTATAATGTTGAGAGAGATGACAGTATTTCCAAGGCGGATGCTGAGGTTGTCGAGCGAGATATGGAAGTATTCTTACAGGAGATTGAAGAGGACCCTGAATTGCAAAGCACGTTTAACCTTTATAAACGTAAAAATGTTCAAAAAAATCCTGATGAAATGGATGATGATGATGATGAATCCGGCCCAACCATTGATGTCACTAAATTAATGGATGATTTAACCTTGGATGAAGATTGAGAAGATATTTAATAGACTACTTATTAACATAAAGCAAGGAGTTTAGGAAGAGTACAGAAAGATAAAGCCCACAATAAGGTACACTTTCTTGTCAAGAATCGTAAGGCGGCCCTCTTGCTGTAAAAGCAGTAAATAGTAATAATTACTGTTTATCGTCGTGGAGTTCCCAGCCTACGTGGTATTATTCTAGGGGGACTCATTCGGCCTTCCTTCTTATTATACCCCGTCGGTACCCTCATTTCATCTGTAAACAGAAATTTGGAGCGCTGCTTAGGTAACATAGTAGGGTTGTTGCGCAACGCCAACAGTTCTTTGGCAAGTTCGCGGACCATCACAGGACTATCTCCGTCCATTAGCTTGTGCAAAACGTCAGTCATTCCAGACTCATCTAGTGCAGATACTTTCGACGGATTGAATTCGAGCACTGTCCTTGCCACTCTTAATAGGTTCAATCGAACAATCGGCTTGGACGTTTTAATCCGTCGTTTCAGTTGAGATAAAATCCTCGAAGATGGTATTGATCGACAAAGCAGAGGACTAGTTCGTAGAATTTTGTGAAAGGATTCAAGAATGGCATTAAACGAATTACTCTTTGACTCGTCTAATCCCGCCAAAAGTTTTTGTTGGCAGGAGGTAATAGTCAACCTCTCTTCCACCCTGGCAACCTCTTCCTGCAGCCAAGCGGAGATAGCTTCATACGCGTTCACCTGCCAGTATGGGTCACTGGTTAGATATAAATACGTGGAAAGCCCGTCATGTTGCCATAGAATCTTTCGACACGTTTTACCGGCATGGGCTAAATCGCATAAAATTGGCAGGGCAAACTGTTTCAATGGAAGATCGCAGCTGACAACTTCCTGCAATAATGGAACTATTCCAGCGACAGCAGCCTCTTCCTGTCGGTCCCTACTTAGTCGACACAAATTGAACATTACGTGGAGGATTTGACTTGCAACCTCCTTATAGCGACTTGTTCCACAACTTTGAGATAAAATGTTGACCAAAATTTCGATAGCGTTAGCGTTTTGAAGTACTAAGAAATTTGCAGGAACCGAAGACAAGTTTTTGAAAAACTTTAAGATGGTTAGTTGGTGATCATCAGGTAGTTGTGCATAACATTTGAGGATAGACTTAAAAACGTTCTTATTGGCAATTGACTCTTTAACGTAACTTTCAGTCTGTGAGAAAAAGAAAAAGATGGACGTTAACATGTTCATAATTTCATCCTTGTCTTCCAGTGTGTCGTCTTTGAGTATTTTTGGTAAGGCATCTGATAAGGACCCTAGTACCGAGCCCCACGAAAGAATTCGACAAATATCGTTTCTGGGGATGCTCCCTTGGAGCAGAAAGACGTTCCAGATACCTCTGATACCAATTAATATGAGGTCCTTTTGGTGGAGATAATCTTCTTCTAGAAATTCCGATAAAATGTAGAGCCCCCCACAACTTATAAACATTTGAAGAATCAAGGTCTTTGATTGGCACATTGAATCGACAAACAATGCAGCCTGGTATCGCACGTCTGAGGGATAATCTCTTGACGCAAATTTAGTGATCATAGGGATTCCACCGATCAAGCATAGATTTTCTAAGTTCTGGTAACCATTTACTATCAGTTCATTGATGCATTGAAGAAGATTGAAGACAATTTCACGATTTGTGTGACTTTCCAGCACCTCCAACGTTGGCAATAAACCGTGCGATTTCACTATTGTCTTTCTGGTTTCGGGGAATTCTTTTAAGGCCGTTAGTAATTTTTGTGCAATCTCCATTAGTTCATTAGTCGTAAGATCCTGTTGGTTCAGAGATTTTATCAATCCTTCTACTTGGTGGTTGGCTCGAGCAGACCGATCTCTAGCAGCATTTGTTTCGAGATCAGCCGATTCAAAATTTCGTTGCTCGAGGTCGATTAATGCAAATGGGTCTTCTTCTGACTCTGAAGAATCACTGTTGTCCACAAGCTTGGAAGGACTAACTGATTTGTTTGGGTGGTGGAGTACGAATGATGAAGACGCCGACGAGAATGCAACTTCATTACCGAAAAGGCTAGAAAAATCGGCTTCATCATCTTCAGTTTCAGTGTAGTCTTTGAGGTTGGCTGCGACATTTTTTTTAGATGGTGTGGAAGGGGTTCTAAAAGATGCTAGATCGCTTGGTTTTAGTACTGGTGGTAGATTTGAGGTTGATTTTACTTCGTTTATTGCGGCCTTGAGATTCCCAACGTTGAACTCGCCCTGAAGGTCAGAATAGTCTTCCTCTGCATCCTCACGAAACGGAGAATCCTTTCCAACCAACTCGTCTGTTCTCTTTTTTGGTGTCCTGTTGAGTTTATCTACAATATCATCTCCTTCAAATGCATCGTCCCAATTTCTATCATCTTTTTCTTCCTCTGATTCTTTGTTTTGCGCAGCCACTAAATCCCTCAACTGGCGCCGCTTGGATTGACTGAATTTCCGGATTGATGTAAATGGATCGTCTCCTTCATTATTATGCCCAAGGATCTTCTTTGGTCTTCTTTGTGAATAGAAAAACCCGTCTTGGTCCTCCTTATTCTCTTTGTCGTTTTCCTCTGAATACCTTAATAAGTCTCTATATTTATTGTGCTTTGCTGATGTGCGCCCCCTGGTAGTGAATGACCCTTTTTTCTCTGGTGTTAAATCGACAGGCTTTTGAATAGCATCGTTCCATATTTGGACGGATTTTACCGCATCATCGTATTTAGTAGTTAGATATTTCTTTTTCCTGTCAGCATCGGCAACACTAAGCATCCATGGATGTTTCAGCAACTTTTTCGCTGAGACGCGTAAGTTTGGATCTTTCTGAAAGCATTGTAATAAAAAATCCTGCACTGGAGAAGATAATCCTTCAGGTATCGGTGGATGTTCATCATTCACTATTGCAAATAAAGCCGGCATTTGTCGCAGATTATGGTACGGAGGTCTTCCCGTCAGCAATTCTATAATTGTACACCCTAAGCTCCAAATATCGCTAGCAGTACTGGCGCCATTAAGTTCAATAACTTCTGGAGCCATCCAGTTTGGGGTACCGACAACAGAATGATCGCCTAAGTTAGTTATTCTTGCTGCCACGCCAAAATCAGCCAATTTGGCCAAACCATCCTTCGTAGTTAATATATTCGCGCCTTTTATGTCGCGATGAATTGTCCCCTGTTGGTGGAGATAAGTCATTCCTTGCAAAACTTGATGTATGTATACGGCCACAAGATTTTCCGGAAATTTGCCAAATTTTTTACAGATTGTACTCAATGATCCATTTTCACAATATCTAAAAAAAAATTCCTAAAGTCAGCTTCTTGTATTCACTTGAAAATAAAGCATCCTTACTCCAAGATAATACTCAAGGTATCCGCAGTCTTCACAAATCCGTGATATTTCACAATATTCGGATGATTCAGGTTCTTCAGCAGATCAATCTCTAGCATGATTGCCTCGACGTCTGTCTTGGGCAGATTCACCAGCTGAATCTGCTTCACGGCCACCGTTTCTCCAGTTTTTAGATTAAGTGCCCGATAGACGCTTGCGTGTGCTCCTTTCCCCAAACAGTCTCCCAGACTATAATTGGACAATGGATCTGTGACGTCTTTTTCTATCCTTTGTGCCGGAGTAGATGACACTACATTTTCGGTCTTTATCCGGCTCTTTCGTGGGGTCTCAGGGCAGCTCATTTCTGTATGCATACATGTCAGTACTAGTGGTCTCCGATCGACTTCCGGTTCCGCCAGACATATATAAATAAACTTTACAACAACAAAAAAAAAAAAAAAAAAAAACAAGTCGACATCGCGTCAACCCAGGTTCGAACCGCGTCAAAAATCTTGAACTAATTGCGTATAATCAGCATTCTGCAGAGCGGTTGTGTTAGGGTTTTTCGTTAAGTCTCACCTATTTGGGATTGAAATATATATGTGCATAGCTATACTAGCGCTTGATTAATTAATTAAAATAACTCTGCAAGGCCAGTGCTTTTGCTTCTTTTCTAGAAAAGAAGGCTGCCCGCAGGGCAATGCATCTCTGTGTCTACCTCAGCGCTTTAAGTCAGTATAATGCATGCAGCGTCATCTTCCTGCGGCGGGCCCCGGCTCAGGCATGTCTGTTGAATGGAAATTCAATTGGTCAACTTTATGATACTAAATACACCCTATGGAGTAAATTCATTTGAAGCTGATGGTGTGTAGTATCTGCTTTTCCTCTATAATACTCGCGTTTTCATTTAGATAAATTGAATCAAAATAATAATAATAATAATAATAATAGGGACATTTTCGACAAAATCTCCTTTGGACGTGTGTTCGGTTAAATCTCTGCTGTAGTTATGCAGATACCATATTGCATATATGGGAAGACAAGTAGTAGGCTATGGATACGCATAAACTCATCCACATGCATAGCTGGGCTATGCTTCCCCGTGTTCATTTTCTATGTCGAAGGAACAAATATCTCTTATGCGTACATGCACGTTGAATTTTTTTTTTTTTTTTTTTTTTCATCGGAGACGATGTCGCTATGCGACTTTCTTACTGAAGGTAGCATTGACTAATTAACAGTAATTTCATTTAATAAATATATATGTATGCACTTAGGCTGCGAGCCATGGATTGGAGAGGACTTCGTCCACAGTAGGACGCTTAGCCGAATCATATTGCAGCATGGAGCGCAGCAAAGTCTTGATCTGACCTGCTTCTTCATCATTGATAGAGGATGGCCTGTTGTTATCAAAATGAGCCTCTAAAATTGGGGTGTGCTTGAGATCATCAGGAGGAGTGATGTGACCATGTTGGCCTACGCATTTGGAGTAAAAGTTGGATGGCTTCCAGTTGGATACAAGTTTCTCTGGAAGTGCGCCAATGAGAGCGTTCATCTCGATGAGGTGTTGATCGTCGATCTCCTTGGACTTGGATTTAGTGAACTCAAAGAGAGGTTTCCCGCAGATCATCTGGAAGATAATGCAGGCCATCGCCCAGACATCAACGCTCTTATCGAGCTTAGATCCATCCAGAATGGCTTCTGGTGCTCGCAAATGAAGGTTTGGATGACGACCCTCAGACGGTGCTTCGCCATTCTTGAACGCAGAGTACATACCTCCTAGGCGAACAGCCATATCTGACCCAGTCTTGACAAACTTGAAGAGAGGTTGATCTGCGAGAATCATCTGAGGCGCCCCTTTTTGCTTGACGTTCTCAATGTAGGATTCTGGTTCTTCATAATCCTGGTCTAATTTCTTTTTTCGGACTTCAGACAAGTCCTCAAGTTCCAGAAGCCAGTTAGACATGTCCAGATTGCCGTGCACAATGTCCATATCATGGAGTTCCTTGACGCCCATCAACGTCTGTTTAACAAACTTCTTGGTCAATGGGGAGCGATACTGGACCATTTTCTTGTTCACAGCTGAGTCGAGCATGCATTCCCAAAGAACAGCAATGCTTGGCCCCATCGCGTCAAAGACCTGACCAACATGTTCACCGTTGAGCCCAGTTTCCTTGAACCGGTCCAATTCGGACATGACGTGTGGACAGCTCTTTACGGCTTCGGCTATGGCGTCAAAGTTGCCGTTCTTAGCCATCTTCTTGGAAGTGCGGGCATTGAAACACTTGACAGCCACCCATTTACGCTGCTTCGAATCTAGAGCCAAAAAGACGGTGGACAGCTCACCGTGACCGAGCTTGCGAACAACCTCATAACGGAGGCTGCCCAATTCGCTGTCGATGTCGACAGCCAGCATACCTCCGGAGCGGTAATCGTGCGCCGTCTCCATTTCGAACGGTTGGTACTGATAGAGACTATCGTGGTCCTTCTTTTTCAACTCCATCGTGAACGGTGATAAAAGTAGCAGTGGTAGTGGTAGTGGTAGTGAGCTTGGTGTAACTAATCAGTTATTTAAAAAAAAAATTATAATATATATAATTAGAAAGAAAGAAAAAAAAAAAAAAAAAAAAAAAAAAAAAAAAAAAAAAAAAAAAAAAAAAAAAAAAAAAAAAAAAAAAAAAAAAAAAAAAAAAAAAAAAAAAAAAAAAA
>JAJLUR010000067.1:14692-58399 GCA_030674225.1 Blastobotrys terrestris | reverse complement strand
TTCTCATTTGTATTTTCAGTAGACCATCGCATGACGACGTTGGTTCACAGAGTGCCTTCTTTTTTTTACTGATCTAATTTGTTAGCATTATTTATTGTCATTAAAAAGTCCCCTCTCTCTTTATAAAGTCTTCAGCAGCATGTCTCAATTGATTGTTTGGAATTAAATCCTCTTTTTTTAGAGGCACTCTAGAGAACGGATCAGTCGCGTTGGTTTTGAGATGTTGAAGAATCCAAGATTTCTCGAAAGTGTTCCCAGATTTTGTAATCACCGGGTCTAGTTCAGGGATTAGCGATGTTCCACACGGTAAAGTAAACAGTCTTAAAACTTACCCACAAAAAGGTTGAAAGAAATTGGATCAAGCAGATGTTCGGGGACTTCCTATAAAACGTTAGCCGGCCATGACAGACCACAGTCTGGTGCAACTTACTCGTTGTTCATATTTTTTATCAGCACGAGAAAATATAGACTTTATGGTCGTTATCTTTTCACTATATGTGTTGTTGATATAATCTTTTTCATCCCATAATTCCTCACCCGACAAGGAGCTTTCCGCTTGCTCGAGTTCTTTTTTCCTTTTTTCTTCATACATCTCTTCAACTTCAACTAGAAGAGGACCGACGCTCTTCATACGCTTGGCTTCTTCCACATCCCACTTCTTCTTCCTCACGTTCAAAATCGCTTGACATATCGCTGGAGAAGATGGCGAATTGTCATACAGCGCCATGTCGTAAGCCTTCTTCAGGTTAGTCTCTGCTTTCGATAAATGTTCTAACTCTGTTTGGGCAAGACCAAGCTAGGTTTTCTGTTAGTGGAATAGAGTTACAATACAAGGGTGATTATCATACATAGTAAAATGCCTTGACTAGATTGTGTTAGTGTTAAACCAAGTCAATGAACACAAGGCTTTGCTTACATTTAGCGGAACGCTTAATGGCATTCTGACAATCTTCGGCTATCAGCCAATTAGCACAACACAGACGTTATTATTTATACTCTCAATAATTTACCTGTCTCTTCATATCTTCCGAGCTTGTAATAACCCATAGCTCTCTAGTTCTATTAGTTCAGCACCTGCCTGGCAAAAACAACTACTCACATTTGTATAGTAAATAGGATTACTGGGATCTTTCAACACACTATTAATTTGTGTCAGAAATAATTCACTCCCCTGCTTCGCCGAAACCGCTTACGCTTTTGTATATTCCTGTAGCATGTTAGCGTGGACTGGTCTTGCTGATTGCAAAATATAATAACATACTTCTACTGCAGTGAGATATTCCTGGTTCTTAAAAGACTCATTGCCTTTCTATTGCGACTGGTTAGAACTACATGAAAAAACAAAAAACGCGTAACCTGTAAACAACTTACAAGCTTATGGCTTTCTGCCGACATTTCTAATTAGAAGTGTGGACGCCTTTGAGCACTTTAGAATTCATTGGAACATCCCAAAACCCATTCAGGAGGGATCGATGCGGCTCAAACATTTTCAGGGACAATGCATAACATGATAATAATTTTTTTATAAAATCATGGGGGATTCGCTAAATCCAGATTAGGCCAATGACCACTATAAGATATCACAGCAATTTACTTACGAATAGAAACGTGTACTGATATGTGGTTAATAAATGGAAAAATATATGTACATGTATGCATAGATGCGCGTACGTGCATAATAATAGTATATAGCTACATTTAGCTAGCTACTTAAATTGAATATGTACGAACATCACTGAAAATGGAAAGAACCAACACCTTGCATGCATATACATGCATATATGCCTTGTATATATACAAAGTGCTAATTTCCTCTAATATATAATTTCGTCCCAACGTGACTTCCCCGGACATCGGTTTCTATCCCGGCAACGAGTGGTGTTTCAGTCAGCCGCTCCGCAACTCCACTCTACCCAATATAATATTAGTAGTCCCTAGACAATTGCACCTGCGCAACATCACCCCATACTAATAATAACCATGTTCGTACCTCATACTCAAAAAGCGTGCGTAATAAGCAATGGAACAGTTGTACTGAAACAAGTACCCGTTCCACATATTGAACCCACCCAGGTACTTCTAAAAGTGTTAGCTGCCGGTATCTGCCACACTGACATTCATCTGCTGGAAGATAACAACCCGGACAAAGAGGGGGCAATTATGGGTCATGAAATCGCCGGAACGGTAGTATCTACCGGAAGTGCAGTAAACAAAGAGTGGATTGAAATGGGGAAACTATATGCGGTTTCGGGCCTGAATTGCTGCGGAAAATGCCCTGCCTGCACATCTGGAAGGGATAATGTGTGCACCAATCACACTGGATACTATGGTGTAGGCCTTGAAGGCGGATACCAGGAATATGTAGCTGTTAAGCCGCAACATCTGGTGCGTGTGCCGGCCGGAATTTCTGCACCAATTGCGGCCGTAACCACAGATGCTGTTATCACACCATATCACGCAGCAAAGCTCGCAGGAATTACGCCTCAAAGTAGCGTTCTAATCCTGGGACTGGGAGGCTTGGGTCTGAATGCGGTTCAGCTGGTCAAACGGCATTTTGGGGCCAAGACGGTCATTGCATCCGATCTTCGCGAAGACGCACTTCAGCGAGCTGAAACACTAGGCGCAGACCTAGTGTACAGCACACTTCCGGCCGAATCCCTGAACGTTGACGTTGTCATGGACATTGTGTGTGTCAACTCCACGTTTGAGCAGGCGCAGAAACACGTGAAGGTCCGGGGAACCATCATGCCGATTGGGCTTGACTCTCTCAAAGTACAAATCGACACCTGGTTAGCCATGAGGAAGGAGATTAAGTTCCAGAGCACGTTTTGGGGCACCACATTGGATCTGGTGGAGTGTCTTGATTTGGTAGCCCGAGGGGTGATTTCCCCGCAGGTGGAAACGTGCAAGCTCGCCGATGTCAGCAAAGTGCTCCAGCAGCTTGTCGAGAGAAAGGTCAGCTCGCGTGTGGTCATAGTGTCAGAATGATCTCGTTTTTTTTTTTTTTTTGAAGCAGAAGCACTGGTGAGCCTCGCAGAGCTACCTTTTTTGCTTCTTTTCGGAGAAAAAAGAAGCCGCCGGAGGCACAACATCCTGCGGGGTCTACGTATTGCCCTGCGGGCGGCCTTCTTTTCTAGAAAAGAAGCAAACGCACTGATGAGCCTCGCAGAGCTACGGATAGCCCAATCACACACCTCTTTTCCTGAAACGCCATAATTATTGGAGCCCTGTGAGGTCAATTAAAAAAAAAAAAAAAAAAAAAAGTTGCTCTATGAAAGACGGCTCATAGACCTCTGAGAGATGAGCGCATTTAATTTTGCTAGACTGCCCGCGGAAAATACGTGGTAGCTACCTACTACCTGCAGTCTGATGATATCGGCTCTTTTTTTATTGTTGTTTGTCGGCCGGCCTCGTGCGGCGGAGGTGAAAATGAGTATTGTTTGTGCAGCACCCGACTGGTTGAAAGTTGGGACAAGCATTAGCTGACTCAACAAGAAGCAGAACAGACACCATGGTTAAGGCTATTATCGCACCCTCTATTCTCTCAGGTAAGTAGCATGGGGGCAGTTCGGAAGCGTTGTGCTAACAGAGTGAGTTGTGTAGGCGATTTTGGAGACCTCGGCCACGATAGCAAGCGGATGCTTGATCGCCGAGCGGATTGGCTCCATGTGGACGTGATGGACGGCCACTTTGTGCCAAACCTGTCGTTCGGGGCCCTTGTGGTGAACGGTCTTCGGAACAAGATCCCAAAGGGCGAAGCCTTCTTTGACTGCCACATGATGGTGTCGAACCCGACCCAATGGATCAAGGACATTGCGAAGGCCGGAGGGGACCAATACACCTTCCACTATGAGGCCACCGACGATCCTGCCGGTGTGATTGAGCAAATCCATGCTGCCGGTATGAGGGCCGGCATGGCCATCAAGCCCAAGACTCCTGTTGACGTTGTTTTGCCGCTGGCTGACAAGCTCGACATGGTCTTGGTCATGACGGTCGAGCCGGGCTTTGGTGGCCAGAGCTTCATGGAGGACATGATGCCCAAGGTCAAGACGCTGCGGGCCCAGTTCCCTAACCTGGACATTGAGGTTGACGGTGGACTGGGGCCAGACACCATCGGCAGCGCTGCCGGTGCCGGTGCAAACGTCATTGTGGCCGGCACTAGCGTCTACAAGGCGGCTGACCCTGAAAAGGTGATGGACGGCATGAGAGATGCCGTAGCTGCTGCCATTGAGGCGTAAATAAATATACATCATTACGACGCTCGGCGTATTGCCCTGCGGGCGGCCTTCTTTTCTAGAAAAGAAGCAAAAGCACTAGCAGTGCAGCTAGCTTTTGGGAGGTGGGGAGGCATGCAATTAGCCTCCCAGACCTACCTTTTTTTTTTTTTTTTTTTTTTTTTTTTTTTCGGAGAAAAAAGAACCCGCCGGATTAAACCTTGCCTCGATCGATGGGTGGGCCCTTTTTGGATTAAGGGTTTTTTGCTCCCAATGCCAAATGCCACAGAATCTCGCTGTGGACACTTATAAAAACCACAGGCAGACAGGCTAGAATTTCTGTCGGGCCGGTCATCAACACGAAAGGGCACGCGCAACATCCTTTCAACTGGATTGGTATAGGTAAGCGTATTTAATAATCCGTTGTTACTAAATATTAGTCTTTTCTGCTTTTTTGCAATGCGTTCTTTGCAGGTTGAAGATTCCCATTTCAGCTTAATATATACGTGTATATAGACCCTGATTAACCGGTTTATACACATCATCCCACCCGCGCGCTGTGTTGTTCTTTAATTTCTCACTGAAAAACTATCTCATCAGTGATTGGGACCAAACTATGCATATCTCGTTTACAAAACTATGCATATCTCATTTGGGACCCAGATGAGGTGGAAAATGCTGCGAGAGGTTTTTTTTTTTTTTTTTTTTTTTTTGAATATTGCGTTTTGGGCAAGGTTTACGCTGGATACGGATTTACTTCTTCTCTAAAAAAGAAATACCCCCCCCCCCCCTATTGTGACGTTTAGCACACACAGACACTGTCGGGACCTACCTACACTGCATTCAACACGCTGAGCGGCAGCAGCAGCAGCAGCAGCAGCAGCAGTGGGAGATGATGACCATCGGCGTCGGAGATACACAGTGCCCCCATTCGGCATTCTCGCATAAATAAGCGGTGCGGGTGGGGCCCTCCCGATGTGGTGGGTGCAGTAGCGCTGGATTCGTAGTAGTTTATTATCTACAGTGGAATCCCCTACTTGTGTTCAGGCTGCTCTGGGGAAAAGGAGCGTGCTACTATATGACTGCTGGTTATTGCTGCGTACTACTCGTGCTATACAACCCGCCATCCATCTGGGTGATGAGCTGTTCGCTCCCGCTTCGACGCGGACGCATGTGCGCTGACAGGCAAGCAATGTCAGACATTATGCAGAGGCCCTTTTCACAAGGTTCTTGTTGAGCCGAACAATCTCCACATCGTCACCGCGGTGGGGCCATTGTGTCGTCTAACGCCCTCTCTCTACGAACCCTCAAGGTCCCTCCAGAGACCTAGAAGTGACCAACCTCCCCCCCCCCCCCCACTCCTCACTTCTCCAGAGGGCTGTTGGTGGAAAGGACTCACAAGTTTGTCTCACAAAATGACCAGAAATCGCTTTTGAAAAAAAAAAAAAAAAGGGCGCGCAAACGCGCGGTTTGAGTTTGTTGCATATTTTTTTTTTAAACGGACTCAGGTTAGCTAAGCGAATGCAGGCAAAAGAAAAAAAAAAAAAAAAAAAAAAAAAAAAAAAAAAAAAAAAAAAAAAAAAAAAAAAAAAAAAAAAAAAAAAAAAAAAAAAAAAAAAAAAAAAAACCCTACATGCGAGTAAGGAGATGCAGCATAGTGCATTGACAATATTTTTCTCGTTCTTACTCTCTATTTTAAAAAAAATAAAAAAAATAACCAGCGCAAGCTCGTTTCCCACAGCGCCAGTCTTATATAGCACGGATTAATGAACAGTCACAGGGACGGGAGCTCGCACGGAACGCCCCCTCCCCCCCCAACCAGTAATAATAGCCGGATCCGGAAGAGTGTTATTGGTCCTGGCACACCACCCCCGACGAGCCCTAAAGCATCTGAACCGTCCAACAGCAGCAATAGCCACAGCATGTCGGCCACCGTGCCTCCGTCACCCCCCCCGTCATCACGGTCGTCATCAGCTGCCTCAGTCAACATAACGTCGTCGTCTGCGGACTCTCGTCGCCCGTCTTCTGCGGGCATCAGGCCCCATTCGTCTCAATCCACCGCCAGCACCCAACAACAACAGCATATGCATCAGACCATCCGAGAGGCGTGGGACCTGTTCCTCAAGATCTCAGGCAAGGCAAAACCGTCCGACCCTCTCACGTACGCGATCCCTCGCAAGGAGGCCTTTCTTCTCTACAACAGAGCAAACACCCCAACCAATCGCATGGACGCCATAGAGCTCTGGACAATCATGGCCCTGCGGCTCGTGATCAAGTCCTCGCTTCTCTTTTCGCCCGTGGCTGCAACCATCCGCAAGATGGGCCAATCGTCCCGCAACGTCGTCCTCGACATACACGGCGCATACAAGTCCCCTTGGGGCTGGCAGATCGCAGTCGACTATCCAGGCGCTACCGTCTATGGCTACGAAGTCGACCATACCGGAACAATCACCACCCCTCCCCGTGATTCCGCGCCCCGAAACTACATCCCGGTCGCCGGAAACTCCCTCCTCTCCCTGCCGTTTGAAGACGACATGTTCGACGTCGTGACCTGCAAGTCATTATGGTACTTCCTTCGCAAGGATCGCTGGGAGGACGCCCTTTCCGAGCTCTTTAGGATCCTCAAGCCCGGTGGCGCCCTCGAGCTCACGCTCTCCGATTATGACATTATCAACAAGTCGCCCGAAGAGGTGTATTGGTACGACAGACTCATTGCCGGCGTCAAGCGTCGTGGCATTGACCCCTATCCTAGCATTGTTGCCCCAAAGGCAATGGCCCAGGCTGGCTTCCACGACATCCACCGGTCACGCATATGCTTGCCCCGGGGCTGGGGCGGCCAGATCGGCCAAATGACCGAATTCGTCTCCATGTATTATATTGACTCCATGTTCACCTACTTTGCTGACATCAATGCAGAGGAGGTACCGGCCGTCAAGGCCTTCATTGCCGGTCCGCCCAATGGCGTTCGTCCGACTAATTCAGCCTCAACGATCACGCTGTGTTACGGTATAAAGCCATTCCGATGAAAAAAAAAAAACAAAAAACAAAGAAAAAACAAAAAAAAAAATCCTTCTCCTCCTCGCCTGTACTTTTATTTATATAAAAAAAATATATACACACCTATTCGCCCGCTCTCTGGCGGGCAACCTCAGCTTTTTTTTCGTTTGATCCTCGACTCCGTTGTCAGTCGGTACACATCTTCCACATCGTCATCCTCCGTATCATTGTAATCGAAAAATACGTCGTCGTTTTCATCCTTCTCGTGGTTCTGATAATCGCACACTGAGGAATAATGCTGAGGCTCCCCGAAGTATTCCACATTGGGCCCCGGATCAGGATATGCAAATTCTCGTCCTTCCGGAACAATACAATGTCCTTCGATCTGTGCAACAAACATGGGCGGTCCCTCCAGCTCGGTGGCGTTTGGGGTCGGGTTCTCAATATCCACCCATGCACAGTTGTGATAGAAATCTCGATTACCTGACCTACTGATCCAACTCCACGAGAATAGTGCCTGTCCCGCCGGTGCACTCGCAGGAATTACAAAGTCGTAATCAAGGTTTATAGGGCATCCCCCGATGATGGACTTTATCACTGTAAACGTCTCTCCTCCGTCGTACGATAGCGACAATTGGCACGATCCTCCGTGGTGTGTTGCTTTGCCCATCAAACTCAGCGTATATGTCTGTTCCACCTGAAAGGTTTCCACTGATATGTTGCGTGAGTCGATATGATATCCCTTGCATGGATACTGTCCTAATGGGTTATTGTACGAGTAATCAATGTCGCCATAGTCGTAATTCAGATTGTATTTGGACCGAATAGGCGCAGGATAATACATTTCAATATGGCCCAAGACACTGGATATTACTGAAAAAATCACCAGGATTGAACCTCTCATCTGATATGCGGGCTGTTGGTGTAGGAAAGGATTATGTTTTTTTTTTTTTTTCTTTTATTTTTTTATTTTATTTTTTTTTTTTATATATATATTTATATATTTCTATTTCTATTTTTATTCCTCCATCATCGTTGGATCTGAATTATTAATTTGAGGAGGCAGGTTGTGCTTCTTGATTAATGATAGCTATCCCCCCAGCCCACTCCGCCTTCTTAATCGGCTGGAGCGAACACTCAACATATAAAACGACTAGTAAAACTCACCTGTAACTGGTAAATAAATGGACCTATCGAAACTGAAGCTGTAAAAAACTATTCCTCTTTCTCCTTTCATTTCATTTCCATATCTTATCAATCGTAATACACCAACGCTGTAGATCTGAAACATTGTACTGTGCGACATTATTCAGATAGCTGTCAGAAAAAAATGAACTTGGCGAATACATTATTATTATTATTATTATTATTATTATTATTTTTTAAAGCGACAGGCTAGTTATTACTCAAAATGCAGAAAATCGGCCATTGTACTCTTTTCCAAGGAGTGGTAGAGCTGTGTCAGATAAATCCAAATATGTTCTTCAGTATAAGCACCCCCTCCCCATCCTCCCCATTATGGTGAAGGGGAAGAAGAGCCTACAACAATTCAGAGAGGACCTTGACCGTTTATATTCAATATAGCTTTCCTCTTCAATTCATTTCAGTGCTATATGCTGCCCTGATAGCTCTAATCACCCGACCATCAGCAGTCGCCGATAAAACTCCGACCTCCACCAAATATATGCACTAACAAATATTTTTCAAAAACCAATAGCCGAGTAACAAAACCTAACACAACGTCCCACACGATAATGTTCAATAGACTTGCACCACAATTGTCTACCGCAATCGGGAAGTGTCTGAGATACTCGTCTACCTATTCCGTGAGGTCCATTGGATATCCGGGAACCGGGAACTATCAAGCATACCTTCACGACTCTGAAAACAACCTACTTTCATTCTTCCACGACGTCCCACTACAACCTCCAAGCTCTCCCAGAGATGTATTCAACATGGTAGTCGAGGTCCCTAGATGGAGCAATGCCAAACTCGAAATTACCAAAGATCTGAAACATAATCCTATCGTTCAGGACACTAAAAAAGGGAAGCCCCGATTTGTACAAAATGCATTTCCATTCGTAGGCTACATGCACAATTATGGCGCTCTACCACGAACCTGGGAAGATCCAGAGGAAAAGTGTAAGCATACTAATAATTATGGAGACAATGATCCAATTGATGTATGTGAGATTGGGGACAAGATCGCCAATACGGGGGAAATTAAACAAGTCAAAGTTCTTGGCATCCTGGCATTATTAGACGAAGGGGAGACTGACTGGAAAGTCCTGGCCATTGACACAACAGATCCAATGGCTGCAAAACTGGATGACATTAGTGATATTGAAAAACACCGGCCTGGTTATTTGGGCTTTACTAAACAATGGTTCAGAAACTATAAAGTACCTGATGGAAAAGCATATAATGAGTTCGGACTCGATGGGGAGTTTAAGAACAAGGATTTTGCGTTAGAGGTTATCAATGACACTGCAGACGCTTGGGCCAGGTTAATGCAGAAGGGGCATGAGGGAATCTCGTGTGTCAATTCAACCGTCAAAAACTCTCCATATTATGCTACCCCAGAACAATCCACAATACCGAGGAACCAAAGTGAAATAACTCGACAGGTCTCAGATTTGGACAAATGGCATTTTGTATAAGCTAATTTTAATTATTACTACTACTACCTAGAGACAGTGATTTATATAGGGTAGAGACTCTTCCCAAGGCGGGGAGTGTGTCTCCGTATTCTACTGATTGCTTTATCTCCCGACCCCACTTATCTCACAACAAAGCATTTCTTCTTCGACAAAAAATATGCCATACGGATTAGAAGCAGTTGACAATTTGACCACGGCTGAGGCTGCGGGAACTCCCATCCCGTTGAAGATAGATGATCTACAACCACCGCAAACTCACGTATGCGAACGGGCTTATGAACATGTAAAAAATCAATTGCCTCAAGAAATTATCAACCACTCTCTCAGAGTCTATTCTTTTGGAATGGCAATTCTTGAGCAGCAGACTTATCATGTGGACCAAGAAACGTTTTATCTTACTGCGTTATTCCACGACATCGCAGCTAACCCAAAGAATATCAACGCAACAAAGCTGAGCTTTGAATTTTATGGGGGAATTTTGGCCCGTGACTGGCTCTTAGACGTTGGTGTACACCCCGATCAAGTTGATTCGATTACTGAAGCTATTTTCCGTCATACCCTATTTGTCGGTGGGAAGATCAACGCTAATGGTCAATTGCTGCAATTAGCTACCCTCATGGATGTACTCGGTCTCCACCAAAATCTAGTTCATCCTGAAACCATACAAAATGTTATTCAAGAGTATCCTCGTCTAAAGTGGAATGTTTATTTTTCAACTGCCATGAAAGATGAAATGAAGACTAAACCTGGCTGTCTTACAACTATTGGGGGCCAAAAATTTATTTCGAAAATCGAGAGAAACCCCATATCTGAAAAATATGACAATGAGTAAGAGCGGGTTTTCTAATATATATATATGCCTTTTTGTAGTGTTTATTTGGTTTGTAAAGGTGATACCTCCCCCCCTTCCCTTATTTCCGTGTAAAGTCGCCGCATCATATGCGGCTAAACTTTTTTTTTTTTTTTTTTTTTTTCAGGAAGTGAGATTCCACCCCATTTACTCCTCAACTCATGATAAATGAAAAGGATAGATATTCTTAAACAATCTATCAGGCCTAGTAGTCGATGTACTTATTCATCTTTAAGGAGTCAGCGGCCATTGCCAAAAAAGCTCGCTAATCTTCTAAATCCGGACCATCACCATGACGAGGAATCATCTCCGAGGTCATTCAAAGCGATTGTCGCTGACATGGAAGCAAGAAAACTACAAGAGGACGAACTACTCAAAGCGGATAAGGGATTTGTTGAATTTTTCGACAAGTTCATTGGGCCGAAGAAACGATGCTCATACTTAGATTACATGGCGGGTTTTCGTGTCGGCGACCTGGTGGTATCAGAGAAAAACGGTCTCTCGGTGATAATAGCAGCTCCCAGGAGTTTAGAAGACGACAACATCGCAATTTGCACAATCTCAGGTGCGCTAAAGTATGTCCGCAAAAGAGATCTTTCATTAAAGTTTGAAAATTTCGTGCCTCCTGAATTGCTTACTGATTGTATCCGAGAGCTTGAGGTAGATGGGCAGCCCATAAAAATTCTACAAAATGACGTTCGGTTGGCTATCTGTGGCCCGTTAAGAGATTTTTATCGGCATTCCCACTCAATGGCACCGTTAGTTCGAGATGCGCTTGATCAGCTGTTCCAAAACCTTGCACACAAGGAAAAGGCTACTTCGATTCCTTTCTACGAATTGGCCCGCTATGTCAGTTATGTTACTCACGTCAAGCATAATGAGCCTGATCTCGAAGCCGATCCTAATTTTTATCCCGATTTGCTCCAAACAAGCTTCCCATTGCCTGTGCCGACCACTCAGCGTCTAGAGGCAATACAATCAAAGATCCTGTTCATGACTCACCAACTAGTTGAAAAAGTTTTTTGCAATAGAGCGCTACTCGATCCTGTGTCACACACTGTGACCATATTATCACAACGATCGGTCAAAATGGCTGATTCTGCATTGAAATCTATCAAACAAGATAAAATTGTTCATAAGATCAATGAGATGTTGCAAAGGGGGGAATCGGTTGAATCACTCTCAAAAAGCGATAGCGAAGCCAGAGACCAGGTCAAAAGTGTTTTAAATTATTTAAAGCGTTATGCATTAAACGATTTTAATGATTTGGACTCGGTTTCTCACTCAGCGGCTATATCTTTGTTGCGACATCTGGATCCCTTTAAAGGAACAGTTATCAACTCTGAATCCGCATTGTCGGTACAATCACAACTTCACAATCTTAACGAGCATCATGGACCTAAGATTGAAAGTGAGAAATTTGCAGCGGTTCAAAGCGAATTTAATAGCCAGCTATATACCACCCTTTCTGCATCGGTAGAGAATTTCCCAGATTCAATGCAACCAATTCGACAAGAGGATATCACTGGCCGTCCTATTTACTGCATTGACTCAGCGGATGCAGAAGAAATTGATGACGGCGTTTCAATAGTCAAGAAGCATGACGAAAAATGGATCGTAGGTGTTCATGTTGCCGATCCAGCTTCTGCATTGATGACTGGGACAAGCCACTTGAATGAAATCCTGAACCGTGCATATAGGATTTCTTCTACCGCATATTTGCCTCGAGAAAGCGTGTCCATGCTTCCCAAAGAATTTAAAGAAGCTTTCGGCTTAGAAAACAGCAAAAGCAATACTCCCCGTCGATGCTTGACTTTTGAGTTCAATTACAATCCCAAGTATGGCACAGTGGAAGAAAAGTCCATTCGGATACGGCCGCAATTAGTGGAAAATTTGGTGGCGTTAACATACGATCAGGTAGACGCACTGCTAAAAGAACCACCCAACACTTCAAAGCGACATGAAGATTTGCACAATATCCATACAATCGCCAAGCAATTTAGCGACATGCGCAAAAGAAATGGCGCAGTTGATATTAATTTTGAGTCATACAGTGCCAGAGTACAAACTGATGGGGATTCTGATGATATTGAATTGATTAAAAACACTGGAACATCGTCAATGACGCCAGCAACCAAAGTGGTCTCAGAAATGATGATTATTGCCAACTACTTAACAGCTGCCTACACTAAAAGCAAGTCAATTCCAAACATTTACAGAGCGCAAATTCTAAACTTTACGGACAATGATTCGGGTAGTATTGGTGTGTTACAACGGATGAAGTCTGCGACGCTTGTTCCAACTCCATATGCACATGAATCCATGGGGTTAAAACATTACACTCATGTCACGTCACCCTTACGGCGATTCCAAGATTTAATCAGTCATTGGCAAATCGAAGCTTACATGTCTAAGGGGAAATATCCAATGCTGGACAGGTCACAAATATTCACCATCGCTACCTGGCTACATTCAACTCAATCAACAATCAACCAAGCTCGCAAGCAATCAACCATCTACTGGATATTGCGAAAAATCGAAAGCCTCGCCAAAGCTAACAATAATCTCACTTTTTCATGTACGGTAATGCGGCCGAATACGAGGGGTGTAGCATATTGTACCAACTGGGGATTGGATGTTGTAATTTCAAACCTTCCACTTACTGCGAAGGCTGGTGATCAATATTTGTGTTCTTTGGTGTCAGTCAACTCCAACCTATACAAACTTGAAGTCAAAATTGATGAATAAAACACTCTTGTAAATATTATTAATTTATAGACCCTGTATATACAAATTTGAATCCTTCAAAAGGGGCATAGCTATTCAAGGCTCTAGATGCAACCTTGACCGATAATGTTTTTTGACGCGAGGTGCGCGCGTGCCGAGAGTCCTAAATTAAAAACCACGCTTATGGCTGGAGCAACATGTGCCTCTTACGTTCGATACTTTTACATTGATGAAATTTTCTACTGCAATTCTAGCAGCAGGTATTCTTTCAGGAACATGTCTGGCAAGGAGTATACCAGATATTGACATTGAACTTCAGGCCAATTGGCATACACCTCCATTTGCGCTCGAATTAATGTAAGTACTCACTTATGTATAGGCTGAGAAGTCTTCAGAAGCTAATTTCTCACCCTCCCTAGTGAATCAATTACTGGCGAGAATTCTACGGCTTACTTTCCTTTGTTAGCGGCGTATGTTGGTCTCAAAGAAATTCGACCTGACGACACTGAGGAGCAATTTCATGATGGGCTTTTAGCGCACTGCATTGAGAGTGGATTTATCCAGCAACATGACGTTGCTTATGTGGATTTCTCTTTATCTATGCGTCGATACTCTGCACTGATTCAATCACACTATCAGTACTATGATACCGCTGTGTTTCCAAAAGTGAAAGACTACATTCCAGAGAACTGTGAGAATATGCTGTATTACAATGGCAAAGCAAGTTGCGATAGCGACTCAGTGTTTGCATTAGAAACTACTACGGAAACTCATAATGAAGTCGAGTTATTGCCTACTGATAGATCTCTGGGTCCGAATCCAAATGCACCCATTGCAATTCTATATGCGGACCTTGAATCTGATTCGTTCTCCACCTTTCATTCACATTTATCGGCCTCTGCAATGAATAACAAGATCCAGTATATTATTAGGTACAAGCCTCCTCGAGATGTACGTTCCCGTCCTAAGGAGAATTTGTCGGGGTATGGCGTGGAATTGGCAGTGAAGAGAACGGATTACTTAGTCATTGATGACAGGGATACTACCGGCAACATTGAGGAAAACTTGGAAGATAACATCGAGGCAGATACCAAAAATTCCAAGAAAAAGAGTGATATTAACCTTGTAGATGCCGAAAAAAAGTCGGTAAGTAAGGCTAAATTGCCTACTTTGGGCTATCGAGCTGCCAACTACATCATGAACCATAAGGAACCTTTTGATGCATTGGTCAATGTAAGTTTGGATTTCCCTAGGTATTCCGGTCCAATTGCAGACCTTGAGCCGGAGAAATTGGTTTTTAAGGATGTAAAAGAAAATGCCGTCAATGGTATCCTTAGCCCCGGACAAAATACTTTATTTGTGAACGGAGCACCTGCCTTTTCTGTCGATGATAGTGTGTACGCTCTATTGGATGTTTTAGACAGAGAAAGGAAATTTGTCAAAGATTTGGTTGATTTGGGAATTGAGGAAACAGAAGCTTCAAAGTTGATACAAAAAAACATTATCGGTCAAGAAGTTAAAAATGCTGTGCGCCGGTATGATTATCGTTCTAACGGATTGGTCTGGCTTAATGATATTGAGGCTGATATCCAGTATAAAAGCTGGCCGGATGACGTCCAAATGTATTTGAACAGAGACCACCCAAGTCCATTCTACCCCGTGAAACATAATACAAATTCTTTAGTTCTCGCTATCGACTTCAGTAACCCGTCACATCATCAGTTACTACTTCAAGCTTTGTCAATCGTCCAAAGAGGTATGCCGATTCAAGTCGGTATTATTCCTTTAGTAAGCACGTTCGAAGGTAAAGAACACGCGGCAAACATCCATTATCTGGACATCAATTACGCAAGAAGGGCGGTAGTTGCGTATATTAACGCAATATTCAATGAATTTAACAGCAAGGACGCCCTTAATGACGCTATTGGGGGCGATTCATCTCCAAAAAGCATGAACGAGTATCCGCAAGTGGATCAGATTTTAGAAAGTTCCAAAAACTGGGAATTACGTTTTGATGTCGAAGAAATGGAAGCTGTTATTTTTGCCAACGGTTATATAATCGAGCCTTCTAACAACTGGATTTTTGAAGCTTCAAATGTTTTTCAGAATGACCTGGAAGTTATCAGAAAAATTATATCTGATGATAAACGAGATCTTGACCTATCACTTCGCGATCAGTTGATTAATGATGCCATTGATGGCAGAAACAAGATTGTAAATCCAACAGACGCATCTGCGATAAAATATCTGGACACTACTGTGATCTATGACATTTTAGAAGACCTATCTGTCCCAAGCTTTGCCAGCAAATCTATTGTAGACGATGACCATCTTTCAACTCAATGGCTATTTGCTGATTTCGCCAATTCTGAGTCCTTGCAGCAAGTAATCAATTTGGCAAAATATGCGAGCGAAACCAAAGCGAACGTCAAAGTCAGTATTGTTCCAATTATAGACCCTACCCTAAGTGTGACTACAACGAGAAAAAAGAGGGCCCAAAGTATTGTGAAAGCTCTACAGCTATTGAATAGAAAAGGCAACGAGAATCGGTTCGATATAATTATCCCCGCGCTTGAAGCTGTTCATAGCTACCATTTTGGTAAAGAAAGTCCTATCTCAGAGGAGAAGATACCGGTATTGAAGGAATTTGGTCTGGATGAAAAGTTTAGATTGATCGATTCAATGGAAGACGTTGATCAAGACCTTCACGAACAGCTTTCCAAATATTTTGCTCTATATTGGGGGCTCCAACGAGGTTTGAAACTTATTTCTGATGGAAGAATTTTGTCCATTCCGAAGGATAGCTTGTTGGGCACTTCTTCTTTGGAAATGTTGAGAAAGCGGGAAGCGTCTTCTCGAGTTGGCCCTATTATTGATGAAATTAAAAAACTACCCGAATTGAAGGCGGAATCTAGAAAAGAGCAGTTCCAAAAATATGACAGTTTCGTTAGCAGATATACAAAGACTTATCACATGGATGGGCAAAACGATTTTTTCGTTTCTAGCGAAGCATTTCGGGTGAACACTGAGGATCTTTCGGGAGAGCATTCAACTATCAACGTGACGAGGGGAACGGGAGATAAAAGTGCCGTGTTGAAAATCACTGCAAGCATTGACCCACTGAGCGAGGAGGGACAAAAATATATCACTTATCTACAAGCATTGTCCAAATTACCTTCGGTGTCGGTTAAGGTTTTAGTGAATCCTCAACCAAACTTGGAATCCATGCCATTAAAAAGATTCTATAGGGGCTCGATTCCGGTAAAGCCATCCTTTAGTGAAAGCGGGTCTAGAAAGAAGGAGCGTGTATTGTTCTCCAACATGTCTAGTGACACCTTGTATAATTTGGAGATTCATACGCCATCTTCATGGATCGTCAACCCATCAGAGAGTATTTATGATCTTGAGAATATTGTTTTGGACAGCGTTAGGGAAGATAATCTTTGGGCTAAATATGAGCTGAGAAATTTACTGTTGGAGGGACATTGTCGAGACGTGACTATTGGCGGTGCCCCTAGGGGACTCGGACTTAACTTGGGTACCGAATCAGATCGTGAACTAACGGATACAATTGTTATGGCGAACCTTGGATACATGCAATTCCAAGCAAATCCGGGATTATGGATTTTGGGAACTAAAGAGGGCAGAGCGAGTGAAATTTACAATCTTGATTCCGCCGGTGTCGGTGGATTTGAAGGACGTCAAGAAGAAGGAAATGACAGATCCAACAAGGTCCTTATATCTAAGATGACCGGAAGCACGATTTATCCTCGGTTCAGTAGGAAGAAGGGCAAAGAAAGGGAGGATGTTTTGGAAAAAACGCCCCTTTCGGGGGGTTCCTTCTGGAACAAGTTGAAGGCGGTCAAAGGGAAAGATGACAAAAAGCAAGCCGATGTCAATATATTCACGGTTGCCAGCGGCCATTTATATGAACGTTTTTTGAGTATCATGACTACAAGTGTCATGAACCATACAGATCACAGTGTTAAGTTTTGGCTGATTGAAGACTTCCTGTCGCCGTCATTCAAGGAGTTTGTCCCATATTTGGCAGAACAAAATGGATTTGAATATGAGTTTGTGACTTACAAATGGCCCCATTGGTTGAGAGGACAAAGCGAGAAACAGCGAACCATTTGGGGGTATAAGATTCTTTTCCTTGATGTCCTTTTCCCGCAGTCATTAGAAAATGTTATTTTTGTTGATGCTGATCAAATCGTTCGAACTGACTTGAAGGAGCTGGTTGATATAGATTTGGCAGGCGCTCCATATGGTTATACACCCATGTGCGACTCGCGGGCTGAAATTGAGGGTTTCCGATTCTGGAAACAAGGGTTTTGGAAAAAGTTTTTGGGCGATGAGTTTAAATATCACATTAGTGCATTGTATGTGGTAGATTTGAACCGATTCCGGGAAATCGCAGCTGGTGATAGATTGAGACAACACTATCAGCAGCTGTCAGCTGACCCAGAGTCGTTGTCCAATTTAGACCAAGACTTGCCCAACCATATGCAACGGCAAATTCCTATTTTTTCTTTACCTCAGGACTGGTTGTGGTGTGAAACATGGTGTTCAGATGAAAGTTTGAAAACCGCCAAAACAATTGATTTGTGTAACAATCCAATGACTAAAGAACCTAAACTGGATCGTGCGCGGAGACAAATTCCTGAATGGGTAAAATACGACCAGCAGGTTGCTGAGATGAATGAAGAATTTTTAAAGGTGAAACAGGAAAGAGAAAACGAACAAGAAGCTACTCAGAAAGTGTTGTCCGAGGAGACCTTGGAGAACAAAGATGATGAAGATGATTTTGCAGAACATGATGAATTGTAATAAGATATTACTACTATATATACACACAATGACTTCATTAAAAGACGTTACTTAGTACCCCGGACAAGGAATCAGAAGTTGTCTTCTTTTTTGTTTCTCCCGCTCGTCGTGTAGTCGTCCTTCTCTGGTCAAACGACCTTCTAACTTCGTTATCACTAACACCACGCTTTTCTTGAATACCCTTAATCATCTTGGATTTTTCCACATTGTCAATAAAGGTCCTATTTTCTCTAGTTGCTTGGGCTATTTCAGCCCGCATCTTTTCTTGCCGAGCCTGATTCTCAGCTGTAACTTGTTCGGTCAGATCAGTCCATTTGAACTTGTGAAGATACTTGACGTTGAGAATATCGTCATAGAAGAAATTTCCCTTTTTTCCTCCAATGGTGTTCCCATTGAGCGTCTCAGCTGCGATTTTAGCATGCTTTTTCTTTCTAAATTCAGCCCACCCTTCAGTATAACACTTTTTCCTATTTCCGCCATATTTTACCCTCCTATTCCTAGTTTTGGGGTCTTCAGGAGTCATGAAAATCCTATTAACTTCCCCAAATCTCGAGAGAATGTGTCGCAGCTTTTCTGGTTTCATGAATGGAGGGATTCTCGATATGTAGACAACTCCAGTTTTTTTTATTCTGGTTTCTTGTTTCTCCAATTCTTCTTTGCTAATTGGTTTGACAATCCCCCAACCATCATCTTCTTGGGGATTCTCTAATGCATCTTCGTCGTTGTCGCTTCCATCTTCGTCTTCGTTCTCATCAATCGCCTTTTTAATACTTGTGGTCCGCCCTTCATCGTCATCTAGGTGGTATTCATCACTTGAATCGTTTGATCTGTCATTCTCTTCATCTGAATTGTCATTTTGAACAGAGAAAAAGTCTGCTGCTCTCTTTCTCTTAGCTGGTGGCATTGTGTGGTGTTATCTGCTCTTTTTCGATAAGAAGTTTTTCAATTTTTTCACCAAAAAAAAAAAAAAATTCTACGCGCTTAATTTCGCAATTTTTTTTTTTAAAGATAAGGAGCCTCACTAACAGCGGCTTTATTCGAAATGGAATTCTCTAATAAAAAATAATTTTGGGAGATTAAGCAGTTAGAGGAACTTACATACACACATTAGGGTAAAATATATGGAGCAAGAATGGACTCGATAACATCAATTTTGCCTGCTCCTCGTAACGAAAAGAGTAGCCGTAGTAATGACGATGATGCTGATGATAGTGTTAAGGAGGCTCTGAAGCAATATTCAATTCCTAAGTATGGCGAGAGACAAAACTTCCGTCCGAAAAGCAAACAGGACTTCGGAGACGGAGGTGCATATCCAGAAATCCATGTGGCGCAGTATCCGCTAGATATGGGTCGAAAGGACAAGCCAAAGAGTGAAAATACACTAGCATTGCAAGTTGATTCTGAAGGGAGGTTGAATTACGATGCAATTGCCAAACAGGGACATGAACCGGATAGAATAGTACAGACATCGTATCAGGACTTGGTTCCGTTGAGGCAAAGAGAATCAGCCGGAGAAATATCCCTGTCTAGACCTTCAGAAGAAGAGGTCAAAAAGACCACTAAGAGCACCAAGGCTGCTATTGATAAGATTCTGACAGGTAAGATCCAGTCATCCAAACCGCAATCCGTCGTCAAAAAGCGTGGCGATCCGACTTATATTCGGTATACTCCTTCTAATATGATGGGGGAGAGTAGTGAAAAGAAGTCTCGACAGCGGATCATTAAGATGGTTGATGCGGAAGAGGACCCATTGGCACCACCCAAGTTTAAGCATAAAAAAGTTCCTGCGGGGCCACCGTCACCACCTGCACCAGTGTTACGATCTCCTCCGCGTAAGTTGACTGCAAAAGACCAAGAGGACTGGTATATCCCACCCAGTGTTTCCAATTGGAAGAATCCAAAGGGATTTACTATTGCATTGGATAAGCGAGTGGCTGCAGATGGCCGTGGACAAGCTACTGAAGATGACGCTGTTCTAGTGAATGACAACAAAGCTAAACTGGCAGAGGCACTTTATGCTGCAGATAGATCTGCTAGAGAAGAAATCCGTCAACGTTCCGCCATGCAGCAGAAGTTGGCGGAGAAGGAGCAAGCTGCCAAGGAAGAGCGATTGAGCGAACTGGCCAAGAAGGCCAGAGAAGAGCGGCAACGAGAGACGACAAGATCACGACAAGGTAGTACTGGCGCTGAAGATGTGTCATCAGAAAGCTCTGGTGACTCGGACACACCGGAATCGCGACGACGGGCTGAAATGCGAGCAGAACGTAAGAAGGAACGGGAGCGTGAATTCAGATTATCGCGTATGGGCAATGAGCGCAGGATCAAAACAATGGCAAGGGATTCCGGTGAGGATCGTGATGTATCAGAAAAAGTTGCATTGGGCCTTGCTAGACCTACAAAGCCCTCTGGCGAGTCTCAATTCGATTCTAGACTGTTCAGTCAGGTATCCTCATCCCACAGTAATAATTATAATGAGGATCAGATATATGACAAGTCACTATTTTCGGCTCGCGAAGCTGTTCAATCTATTTATCGACCCCGCGGTGGCGCTCAAAGCGCAGAGGATGAGGCGGATAGCGAAATGAGCCGATTTGCCACTGAGCGAAGGTTTCAAGGGCTTGGAACTGGAGGTGAAGGTGGCGAAAGTAGAGAAGGACCGGTTGAATTTGAAAAAGACGAAGACGATCCGTTCGGAATCAACAAGATGGTTCAGGACGTCCAGTATGGTTTGGAAGAAGATCGCGCATCTAAAAGACGTAGAAAAGACTAGTTTGATATTAATAATTTGTTAATTTAATTTATTTAATCATGACTTAGTTTAATGCATCTGAAATTGGGGAGAGGGAAATCTAATATATGCACGCAGAGGTCCCTTCTATCAATCCTCTTCCATCATCTTCTGAGGATCGTCTTCCTCAATACCCTCCAATTCCTCAATTGTATTGCTGTTGCGCGAAATTGCATACAGCTCACATTTTTTGATAGTTCCGCTGACTCGTTTTACAGTTATTATGCAATTTCTACCGTTGAGTTCGCGAATGTCACTTAACACTCCCCATATCATTCTAAAATGAGCTCGAGTTACACGAACAATCCCAGTAGACGTCCGAGGACTGAAATATTTCACCGCTATTGAATTTGCTACAACACCCGCTCCATATTCTCCAAAACTCTCTTCAACTTTTTCTCTTATCAGTTTGCTAAAAAACCGGCCGTCCACACCTCTCGCTGCAGGTTGTCGAAGATTTACACGGTTTTTACTCAGCGAACCAGTCAGATTGTTGTCATCAAGCTCATCAGGATACAAAATTTCAAACAAGAGATATCGAGTTTTCAATCTAACCATCGTATGCTTTTCAAAAGAAGTACAAAAGAAGTCGGCCCGAAAAACATCTACTAGTACTAGTAGCCCGCAATTTTTTTTTTTTTTTCCAGCTGCAGCAGCGCTGCGAATACCAACGTCAGCCGTGCGCATAGTTTTTTAAAAGTCCAAAAAAGAGATTTTACACCTCTCTATCAGCATTGCCATCAGCCATTCCTCAACTATGGCTAAAAAAAAAAAGAAGATCCCTGACGGGTTGCCGAAAGAATTAATCACATATTACTACAGAAGATATTCGTTATTCTCAAAATTTGATAACGGTATTCAACTGAACCATGAACAGTGGTATTCCGTAACCCCAGAGTCTGTGGCGAGAATAACAGCAAATCAGGTTCAATTGAGATTCCCTCGTTGCCAAACCGTTTTTGATTCATTTGGCGGTGCTGGAGGTAATTCCATACAGTTTGCATTGAAATTCCCCAGAGTGTACCATAATGATATCGACTCCGAGACACTACAGCATGCAATGAACAATGCTAAAGTGTACGGCGTTAGCGAAAAGATTGAATTTTTGAACGCCGATTTTTATTCTCTATCCCCTAACGATGATATTCAAGACGATGTTGACCTAGTGTTTATGAGTTTACCCTGGGGCGGACCAAAATACCTTAAGGAAGCATATTGGGACCTGCGAGAGAATAAGGTTTTCGAAGCCGTCGAAAAGGCCAAAGAGTTCAGCCCAAATATCTGTCTATTTCTACCCAAATCGTCAAAACTTGAACAAGTTGCAGAATTGGTGGATTGCCCGAAAGCAGACGTGGATTACATGTTTGTGAAGGGTAAATGTAAAGGCATCTGCGTTTATATGGGTCCTGATATGATAAGCAACAGCTATACCATATAGTCGAAGTGTGAACACAAAATATTTTGCATACAATATAATTATATACCTTATAGCTTTTCCTTGAATAGTTTTTCCAACTCCGCAATAGCTTCGTCAACCTTGCCAACTTCAGTACCGCTTCCTTGTATGGTAGCACCCTTACCACCAGCCTTACCACCAATAACCTTGGAAACCATAGTACCCAAGTCAGTGGCAACAACGCCCTTGGCAGTAGCGACTTCAGAAATGAAACAACCATGAGCAACACGCCCTTCTTCCGCATCACCAGCAAAGAGATAGACAGATTTAGTTGGTTGCTTGGACTTGACGTGATTAATAGCTTCAGAAATTGCCTTGGCGTTTGCATGAATGTCATTGACGGAACCAACAAAGTAATTTGATGACTCATCCTTAGTAAAGTGGTTGGTGATAACATCAATGACCTTTTTGGCTTCAGCCTTTTGCTTAGCCTTGACTTCTTCAGAGAGTTTCTTTTGGATCTTGGCAAACTTATCGTTCAACTTACTCTTGAAAAGAACAGAAACAGACAACTTTTTGAGTTCGACACCCAATTGTTTGACTCGGTTTTCTTTTTCAGCACTGAGTGTAAGAGATTCAACCGATGAGAGCTTTTCATCGAATGATTCGGCGAGCTTTTGCACTTCATATGCATCATATCCAGTGACAGCAACAATTCTACGGATACCCTTTGCAATTCCAGATTCCTCAATAATAATGAGCTCCTTGATTTCACCAGTCTTTGGAACATGTGTTCCACCGCAGAATTCAATAGAAAGCTTGTGCCATTTTTCATTGGTTGGGTCAGCAAGTAATTCATCAACTGTAGCACCAATAGAAACAACACGGACTGGATCTGGGTAAGTTTCACCGAAGACAGCACGGACACCGTTGATAGCCCTTGCTTGTTCGAGCGAAACGTCCTTTGCGTTAACAGCAAGGTTTTGCTTAATGTATTCCTGGCAGATCTTTTCAACCTTTTCTACCTCGGCCAAAGTCAATGCCGCCTTGTTGGAGAAGTCAAATCTGAGCTTTTCTGGAGCAACCAACGAACCCTTTTGATCCACTTGGTCGCCTAAAACTTCTCTCAGGGCGTAATTGAGCACGTGAGTACCAGTATGGTTTTTTCGAATTGGAGCACGACGTAACTCATCGTATTCGCTAATCACTTCATCTCCAACCTTCAGAGCACCGTATTGGATGAAACCAGTGTGAAAGACGTAACCGGCATAAACTTGAACATTCTCAACTTGGAATTCAGACTTACCATCGATTACAATCTTACCAGTATCATACTCTTGTCCACCTTGTTCGGCGTAAAAGTTGGTTTTGTCCATTAGCACCCCAATCTGAGTGCCTTCTTCAACCTTTTCGGTGGATTCGATAAATCCATCTTGTTTGGTATAAATCGCGACAATTTTAGAGTTGATGTCATCAGTGTGGAACTTGTAAGAGTCATCAGTACGAGGAACCTTGTCGTTGCCATCGAGAAGAGCAAGAGAGTGAACGTCTAATTTAAGCAAGTCCTTACCACCCGAGCGCTTGCCACCTTTGGAAGCTTCCTTTGATTCCAAACGAGCTTTTTCAAAAGCTTCTTCGTCAATTTCCAAACCAGCTTCTTCAGCCATCAGTCTTGTCAAATCCACTGGGAAACCGTAAGTGTCATATAATCTCCAGACATCTTTACCATTTAGGGACTTTTGACCGTTAGCCTTAGCTTGAGCAGCGTATTGCTCAAACAATTTTTCGCCTCTGTCCAAAGTACGAGCAAAAGATATCTCTTCCTCGTTAAGAATTTCAAAGATATCTTCAGACTTCTTTTCAAGTTCTGGGAAAATATCCTTGACTTGTTCAATAAGAGTAGGAGCGAGACGGGAGAAAAAAGTACCAATTTCAACGTTAAATCTCTTTCTAATGAATCGAGCACCACGTCTCAAAATTCTTCTGAGCACGTAACCGCGGCCTTCATTGTTAGGAACACCGCCATCGGCAATGGCGACAGTCAAGGTTCTAACATGATCGGCAACGACTCGATAGGCCGTATCGATACCATCGGAGTCTTCCTCACCAAACAATCCCTTGTATTCACGGGCACCGGTAAGTTCTTGGATCTTGGCAAAGAGCGGAGTGAACACGTCAGTGTCGTAATTGGAGGTTTTGTCTTGTAAAATGGATACCAGTCGTTCAAAGCCTAAGCCAGTGTCGATGTGCTTAGCTGGAAGGGAACGAAGAGATTTGTCTGCTTCTCTATTGTACTGCATGAAAACAACATTCCAGATTTCAATGACATTTGGATCATCTTGATTGACAAGATCACTGGCGTTTCTACCACCAATTCTGTCATAATGGATTTCGCTGCATGGACCGCACGGGCCTTGGTCACCCATTTCCCAAAAGTTATCCTCATAAGAGCCTGGGAGGATGTGGTCTTCCTTGACGCCGATGTCTAGCCAGATTTGTCTAGCCTCGAGATCTGGTTCAAGTCCAGCTTCTGGGGCACCACCGAAATAAGTAACATAGAGATTATCCGGGTTGAGGCCAAATCCCTTGGTTAACAAATCCCAAGAATAAGCAGTAGCTTCCTTCTTAAAATAGTCGCCAAACGACCAGTTGCCCAACATTTCAAAGAAAGTGTGATGATACGAATCCTTACCAACATCCTCCAAATCGTTATGTTTACCGCCCGCACGAATACACTTTTGAGAGTTGACGGCACTCTTCAGCTTGGATAACGGGTTTGAGGGTTCAATAGTACCTTGGAAAATGGTTTTGTATTGGTTCATACCAGCATTGGTGAATAACAGCGTTGGATCTTCATAGGGAATGACGCTGGAACTTGGCCAGAATGTGTGGCCTCGGTCCTTGAAAAATTGAATAAAGGTATTACGGACCTAGTCGTAAATAGTGTTAGTTTGACCTAAAACAAGGCACCGGCTTACTTACCTTTGATGCTGGCCATTCAGTAGTACCACTCATTCTTGTTGTACAATAAACCCGTTTTTGATTAATTAAGAGTCTACGGAAGGTCCCGCGCATATGCTTAAAAAAAAAAAAAATCCACACATTGCCAGTTGGGAGTAGCCTCAAATCGCGACGGTATGACCCATTCTAATATTTTAGCCACTTTCACAGCCACACAGCCACTTTCTACTCAATAGAAAGGATTTAGATTTTAGATAGAATACACCATAAGAACCTGAAAATTTTTTTATAATAGTTTTACTCCGTGACATTTACAGGGACACCTCCAAGTGGAAATGTTGCAATACCAGCGTGATACTTCAGAGGCTGTGTTTTCATGTCCTGTGGAGCAGAAACATGGGAAAAGGACTGACAGATACGAGAAATAGTATAATACACTTCGTTGAGGGCCAACTGTTGCCCAATGCATATTCGTGGGCCTCCAGAAAAGGGAATATAGGCCCAGGGATCGGTGGCTGGGTGGGTTGTTCCTAACCATCTTTCGGGTTTGAATTCCTTAGCATCGGGGCCCCAATAGGATTCGTCTCTTTGAACTCCAAAAGTATAAATGACCATAGTTTTCCCCTTTGGTACTAGGGTTGGTTGGGATGCGTCCGGTCCACCGCCTCTCGGTAAAATAACATCCTTGTTAGGACATCTAACGTTCATTGGGATAACAGCTGAAATTCTCAAGACCTCACTGACAACTGCTTTGAGATATTGGCATGCACGTAGGTTTTCGCTGGTAAGGCCTTCTTTGGAGTCCGAGTATGTCTCAAGCACTTCTTCTCTCAATCTCTCCCAAACGTGTGGGTAGCGAGATAGATAGTGAAACGTAAGTGACAGCAGCGAAGAAGTTGTGTCTCTTCCAGCGAGGAACACATTCATGCATTGATCTCGAAGTGCAACGTTATCTGGCTCTTCCCTGGCTAGTTGATTGACAAATACATATCTCTTATCTTCTCTGTTGAGATATGATGGAGAGTTCACAAACTCTCTAGCCCGATTGACAAACATTCCGAAGAACTTTTGAGCAATTCTGATTGATCGCTGATATTTGATTGAATTGACGACCCAGTAGAAGCCAGTAGCGAATGCACGACGCATGACGAACTCACTGCAATAGTTTAATGCGTCTTGCAACTCAGCAGTGGTAAGGCCTTTGTCATCACCGTTGCTCATAGGCGTATTATTTCCAAAAACGCTTCCAAGCCTTTCCCCTGTCAAAAATTCGATTGCGAAGTCCAATGTGAGACATTGAAAATAATGCATCACATCAATAGGAACTCCACGTCGAGAGCTCTGCTTCATGATACCAATGATGTTATCGGCATTCTTTTCAAAAAGTGAAACATTGGTGATTTGACTTCGTGCAAATTGTGGCTTTAAAAGCGTACGAGAATGTTTCCAGTTGTGGCCATTTTGAGTGAAAATACCATCTCCAATGAATGAGTTTAACATTTGAGATCTCAGACCGATTGTAAAATCAGCCTGGTTCGTTGAAAGCATAAACTTAATATTTTCAGGATCTTGGGTGACAAAAGTGTCACCAGTAGCAGATGGTTTCATGAAAGTTTTGACACCAAAGTCAGCGGTGTCCTGTTCAAGTCCTTCCAACAGGCAATGATTAATGGAATCCTTGATTTTAAGGAAAACATATTTGAATCCCAAAAACCCATCACCATTATAAGGTGTGGGTGCCACACCATATTTGGCGCATTTCCGATGATAGCTGTATTTCTTATAATATTCATTTCCGATGAGGAAGAATGGAAACGCAATTGTCAAGAGGAGAAAGGTTTGAATCGCATTAAAGTTGAACTCAACTTGTCGGACGCTGGAAAAAAGGTCTAACAACATTATGGGTATGTTTTTGTAACTCAATGGCTGGAAAACAATGGGGAGGCCCCTTAATTTATAATTTTATAAATAGATTGTTTTTGTTTTGTACAATTACAAAGAACCCTTATATGCTTATAGTTCGAAAGGGGAAATGATAGTTTAGCCAGCTTTCCAAGGACCTGGTAACTTCAGTGATCAACAGTACATGCTTCTTCCCTGCGTCTAAAATAAAATCCACTGTCTGTCCTTTTTTTTTTTTTTTTTGACAGAACTCAAAACTAAAAAAAACGATTGCATAGTCCTCTATAACGCAAACAAAGTCAAATACAAATATCAAAGTATCTGCCATTTGGAACAAAGGGGGCAGCTAGTATTATCTCTCAACAGCGCCTTTTCACATCCCGTTCTCGATCGTGATCGGCAGAGTTATCCATTGTAGCCCATGAGAGTTAAAATTCCCCCAATATTACTGGAAACTTTTTAATAATTCATTAGAACAATTCCACAAATGTGAGCAAAAATGACCTTCTGCGATACTTCTATTCTATTCTCTTCTCTTTAATCTTTCTTCGTACTAACGCTGTAATAAAACTGTCAAATCCCGATCGGCCAATACCTACCCGATTTGGGCTTATGAAACTTCACCACTTTGCCTAATCAAACGACAAAGACGAGCAAATTAACAAGTGTTAGTCTCTTGTGAATTTTTGGATCGATCAATTCCACCCTTATGCAAATCAATCGAGAACCGGAGACCTCTAAGAAATCGCGCAGAGTATCTATTGTTTTATTTTATACTTTCATAATCAAGGCGCATTGAACTATAACACAATTAACTAATTCTTTTTAGGTTGTAGTTGCTTTTTTAAGCCTGAGCCATCTTCTCAGCCTTGGCAACGGCTTCTTCAATAGAACCAACCATGTAGAAGGCGTTTTCTGGAAGAGAGTCGTGCTTACCATCAAGAATTTCCTTGAAAGATCGGATGGTGTCCTTCAAGGAAACAAGTCTACCTTCAATACCGGTGAAAACTTCGGCAACAGTGAATGGTTGAGACAAGAATCTTTGAATCTTACGAGCACGTTCGACAGTGAGTTTGTCGGATTCAGACAATTCGTCCATACCCAAAATGGCAATGATATCTTGAAGAGACTTGTATGCTTGAAGAGTTTGTTGAACATTGGCAGCAACGTCGTAGTGTTCTTGACCGACAACGGCAGCATCCAAAAGACGAGACTTGGAACCAAGTGGGTCAACAGCTGGGTAGATACCCAATTCGGAAATAGATCTAGACAATTCGGTGGTAGCATCCAAATGGGCGAAAGTGGTAGCTGGGGCAGGATCGGTCAAATCGTCTGCTGGCACGTAGACGGCTTGGACAGATGTAACGGAACCCTTTTGAGTGGTGGTAATACGCTCTTGAAGACCACCCATATCAGTAGCCAAAGTTGGTTGGTAACCGACGGCAGATGGAATACGACCCAAAAGAGCAGACACTTCGGAACCGGCTTGGGTGAATCGGAAAATGTTGTCAACGAACAACAACACATCCTGACCTTCTTCGTCTCTGAAGTATTCGGCAATGGTCAAACCGGTCAAGGCAACACGGGCACGGGCTCCTGGTGGTTCGTTCATTTGACCGAACACCAAGGACACCTTGGAGTTGCCTTCAAGATTGATGACACCGGTTTCAATCATTTCGTGGTACAAATCGTTACCCTCACGAGTTCTTTCACCGACACCAGTGAACACAGAGAAACCACCGTGTGCCTTGGCAATGTTGTTAATAAGTTCTTGAATGAACACAGTCTTACCGACACCGGCACCACCGAAAAGACCAATCTTACCACCTCTGGCGTATGGGGCAAGCAAGTCGACAACCTTGATACCGGTTTCCAAAACTTCAGCAGAAGTCGATTGGTCCGCAAAGGTTGGTGGCTCAGCGTGGATAGGTCTAAACTTGTCGGCCTTGATTGGTCCACGCTCGTCAATTGGTTGACCCAAAACGTTCACAATACGTCCAAGAGTACCGTTACCAACTGGAATGGTGATTGGGGCACCAGTGTCCTTGACAGTGGTGCCTCTGACCAAACCTTCGGTACCGTCCATGGCAATAGTACGCACAGTGTTTTCTCCCAAGTGCTGCGCAACTTCCAGAACCAACTTGTCTCCGTTACCTCTGTCAACTTCAAGAGCGTTCAAAATAGCTGGAAGTTGGTCTTGTTCAAACTTGACATCCTACAAATACTGTTAGTAACATCCCTAAAAAAAAAAGGTCCTGAAAAGGGCTCGGAAGAGGTCTCCGATTGGCCAATCCCCCCCTCCCTCATGTGCGCGCTCCACCCAACCCGCGTGCAACACACACACACACACACACACACACACAATTTTTCAAGTGGTATGCGCGGAGCGCGTTGGGAGTTCCAATCGGCCAATCAAACAAACGTCTCCGAGGCACCCCCGGCAAACCTTCCAGCCCTCGAAATTCGGGCTCCACCATCAGGATCCCTCTCCAAAAAGCTGAAATTTTCATCAAGTCCTCTTCAGAACTGTGGAATCCTCGTTGCTTACAATGACGGCACCAATGACGGCACTTGAGGGCAGTTAGTAAATAGTTTATAATACAAAAGAAACGAGTTTGCAAAGGGCCAGCGTTGATACCCCGAGGCAGGAACGGTTTGAAAGCACAGGTTGAAATTTCCGCAAAGCTGTTGAAATTTCTCGGGCTAAAACTGCATACGTCTGAGGAGCCATTGTTCGCACTATTGGCATTGCGCACTCGTGAAAGATTTCCAACTTACCTAATGGATCCATTGTTAGTGGCAGCAGCAGCATAGCCTCTGGTAGCCATAGCTGGGTTGAACAACCGATTGTTGGCTCGGGCAACCTTGTAAGCGCCACGAGAGATGCGAGGAATAAGACGTGGAAGAACCATTTTCGTTTATACTCTCAGAAACTGTGTGATAACTTTGAGTGAGTAGTTAGTGGGAAGGAGAAAAAGAAGAAAAAGAGTTACAACATTTTATCGTGTACTTTATGGAACGGGGCCCCGGCGGGGCTTCAGGGTAACCATGTTACTTTTTACCTAACGGGTTGTTCCGAGGGTCCGACTCACGGGAAAATTCGGTTAAGACTGAACGTTAACTATGTCCGAGAGCATGGTTTCCGTTTCGACATTGAGTACATAGTTATATAAGGGTTGGGCAATCCACGGCCCTTGTACAACCACCGTTCCTTTTTTTAACTGGCAGCAGTCAAACCAGGGATTCCTACTTCGAATAGTGGGACGATTAATATGTTGGCTAATAAAGCTGAATTAGTATTTATGCTTTTTTTTTTTTTTTTTTATGGTAGAACATAATTTTGAGAGGTCTGATAAGGATCACATCGCCCTTATTCGTTTGCGCTACCACTTCGTATTGTATCGTTAGCTGTAATGCAATCACGGTCTATAGTTGTAGGGATTAGCAATCTTCATAAGGAACAATGTTGGGTATTAACTAACAATGTGATGACAAGTGAGGCGTATGGAATATGCATAGAAAAAGTACTGATATTGAATAGCTATGCATAGCACAGAGTCGTGTAGCGCATATATTCAAAGGGAAGGTACAGAACTTGTTCTGATGATAGAAACGTAAAGAGATGCTTCGAGGTTGAATTAAATTTTTTTTTTTTAAAAAAAAAAATACTATACAAATGCAATCTGTTTGGCGGCTAGGAAACGTCTTCTTCGAGAATCTTTTTGGTAGTTTTTCCCTTCTTACGGTTGTTTTGTTTTCCCTTTATCTTTCCCTCTTTTTTTAGCTTAATTCTGTTTCACGCTTTGTACTTTTTGTTAACCCGGTTTTAGGTCCAGTTTGGTTCATTCTGTATATTCTTCTAACTAAATGAATATAGTCCACTTCGGCAGCTCCACGATGTTTTGATTCAGATCTAACCACCAATCGGTCAATGAGCCGCACAGGTGTTTGAAAAAAAAATCCTTATTTAGGCTGTGTGTGCATTTTCTTTTTTTTGGGAGTTTGAGCTCGAGTTTGGCGAATTGGGAATTGGGATTAGCAGCATTTTTTTTTTTTTTTTCACTTTTCACCCAGCCCCGCGTGCACCGTCTACATTGTCCCGGCCCGGTAGCTAAGACTACTACTGGCTGGCGGATTCGGAGATGCGGCCGATATAAACAGCATGGTGCGTGCAACAGCAAGATGTTGGAGTATAGATTTATAAGTGAGCCAAAACCTATCGTTGGTGTGAGGATTGCTAAGGAGACTGGATCATCGACTTTAATGGATGCTTCAGGGTGGTACACACGAAGACGAGAAAAGAACAGAAAATCATTGCAAACTACACAGTCAGTGTCTTCGAATTCATCCCGCAACACTTCGTCTGCACATGTCTCTTTATCGTCTGCTACAACATCGTCCAGTCCAACGCCAGTTTCACTTACATGTTGTTCGGGGGCTAACACCAGTTTCACTGTAGAGGAAACTCCATCTAAAGTCCCATCATCAGACTGAGGCGAGAAAACCCCATACAAAAAGGTATTTCTGGTCAAGTCCGTGTGCTCACACGTTGAACGTTGACTGTCAACTTACCCCCCAGAGTCACCAAAGGAAGAAAGCTTTGAAGTCAAGTCAAAAATGACGGTTGAGCCCAGTCATTCCGTCAAACTACCAAGCGTACAGGAACTTCGATGCGTACCATCAATGTTGGCACGCGAGTTAAAGTGCTTCTCTGAGATGTTATCTATCTAGTTCTCACTTTTTTTTTCTTTTTTTATTCAACTACTATTTAAATGCGAAATCGGTAAAAGGCACATTATTGTCCCACACTGATTAAGCTTTTACAATAATTCGGACCTTCTATTTTCAAGTGCTCCATGTTATAAATTTCATGTATCTTTTAATCAAATCATTGTGCTTGAAAACAGACTGTAGCGGAATAGAAAAGATCATACTTTTATTCTTGGATGTTACCATAGCGCACCGGAATACATGCTCCTTTTGAGGTCAACCAAAATACGGTGGTTATGAATGGTGTGTTCAGCGAGGAGTGCAATGCGCCCTCGAGCTCTGTGTTCCGCCTATTAGGTTTTGCCTGGGTTCTTCCTTTTGGATCGGACAAATGCCGACGATTCTGTGAGCTGCGTGGCACATCACGAAACCTTCCCCAACATATAGCTAGTATACAATAATGGCTCCTCTACTCAGTGCTAAAGTCAAGTCGATTGTATCAGGCGACACGGTTGTTTTGACTCCCGTTGGAAAACCTGAACAAGAGCGAACTCTGAATTTGGCGTATGTACAATCGCCTCGATTGAGTTCAAATGAGTCGCATGCATTTGCTTCCCGGGAGGCCCTACGGGCACTTTTGGTGGGTAAGCAGGTTCAATTCAAAGTTTTGTATACTGTAAACAACAGGGAGTTTGGCGATGTTGTTGCTCCTATATTCTCCTCGCTCATTGAAAGGGCATTGGCTGAAGGGCTTGTCAAGCTCCGGGATGATGCTACCTCCAAGGCCGACTATGACAAGTACAATGGAAAGTTGGAAATAGCTCAAGACAAGGCAAAGAATGGTGAAGTTGGTGTCTGGAATACATCCTCTACAGCAATTGTTGAATCTGTGTCGACTCCACCGGAATATCTCTTTTCCAATGACAAACCATATACCTCCATCGTTGAAAAAGTAATCTCCGGTGATCGTCTCCAGATCAGAGCAATCTTGGATCCTAAAAAGAACTCCCATTACATTGGACAAGTGCTGATTGCTGGTTTGAAGGCACCTCGAACAGCCTCCCAAGAGATTGCAGCGGAACCGTTTGGTGAAGCTTCCAAGTTGTTTGTTCAAACTAGACTTTTGCAGCGCAATGTTGGCGTCAACTTTATTGAAAAGTCCGCTTCCGGTATACCTATTGTTACTATTTCTCACCCTGCTGGTGATATTTCTCAATTACTTCTGTCAAATGGTTTGGCTTCGATTGCTGACTGGCAATCTCAATTTTTGGGCTCTCAAAAGATGTCGACTCTTCGAGCTTCTGAAAAATCTGCCAGGGACGCCAATCTGAACATTTGGAAAGACACGACTCCAAGCTCTTCTTCAAAATCGTCAAAGTCTTTTGAAGCCACCATTGCCAAGGTGATTTCTTCTGATACTTATACGATTCGCGATCAATCGGGTAAAGAGCAAACCGTTCAACTGGCCTCTATCAGAGCTCCTAGAAAAAATGAACCTTCACAGGCCCCATATGTTCCGTTGGCGAGAGAATTTGCCAGAGAAAAGCTCATTGCCAAAAAAGTTACTGTGACCGTTCTCGCTGTAAGACCAAAGAGCGAGCAGTTTGAAGAACGTGCAATTGTTGCCATGCAATTAAATGGTCACGACGTTTCTCTTGCGATTGTTGCCAATGGTTACGCTACTGTCATTCGTCATCGTAAGGACGATGACAATGATAGATCCCCTGTGTGGGATGAATTGGTCGAGAAAGAAGCCCAAGCAACTGCTACAAACAAGGGTATGCATTCAAAAAAGACCCCACCAACCAACCGTGTAGTCGAAGCATCCGAATCCGTTTCCAAGGCGAGGGGCTTCCTTTCCTCCCTTGAACGTCAATCTCGGATCAATGCTGTGGTTGAACATGTCTCCTCCGGCGGTCGAATCAAGTTGAACGTACCAAAAGAAAATTGTATTCTTTTCCTGGTATTGTCCGGCGTGCGCGTACCAAAGCCGAACGAACCATTTGGCGATGTTGCTTTGGACTTTGTTACCAAAAGAATTCTTCAAAGGGACGTCCAGATCTCCGTATCCGACGTTGATAGGACTGGTGCTTTCATTGGCCATATCTTCTTACCAGGAAAAAACATTCCTCTCTCCATCGGCCTTGTTAAGGAAGGCTTGGCCGAGGTGAATGAGTTTTCGGCGCAAAAATCTGGTTTTTATCAGCAATTAGTTGACTCCGAAGAAGAGGCTCAATCAGCAAAGAAAGGTATTTGGGTTAACTACGTCCCAGAAGAAAAAGTAGAAGAAGAGGCTGAACAACAGCAAACTGACACCACTGGTAATAATGGCGCCCGGAATTACATTGATATTACAATCACGGATATTTCTCCCCGGGGTCAAATCTCCTATAGACTCAAGACCTCTGCTCAGCAGTTTGAGAAAATATCGGCCGATTTGAACTCATTCAACAACGCTGGGGCTAACTCTACACAATTCTCCTTCAAGTCCCATCCTAAACGAGGCGAATTAGTAACTATCAGAATCAGGGGAACCTATTTCAGAGGCAAACTCTTGTCTTTTGAAAAACCTGATTATTATACGGTCCAGTTACTTGATACAGGTGCAGTTAAAACGACTACCTTGGCTTCTCTCAGACCTTTGCCCGCTCAATTTTCAGTATCTACCGTACCAGCTCTTGCAAAAACGGCCGAACTGTCGTTTGTGCAATATCCCCCATTGGCCTATATGGAAGATTACGTTGCCTATTTGGATGAAAACATTAAGGATAAAGACCTGGTTGCGAACATCGACAACAACGCAAACGCCTCTCCATCAGTCACTCTTTACACTGCTGACTCTAAAGGTAAAGATGATTCAGTTAACTCAACTTTGGTGGACCAAGGTTACGCATTTGTCAAACCAAAGCTCTCCGGTTGGGAACGCTCAGAGTCTTGGGCTCCGATGATTCAAGCACTGCGTGAATTAGAAACCGATGCAAAGATTGACAGAGTTGGTGTCTGGGAATACGGTGATCCAAGAGACATTGAAGAATGAAAGAAAGCATGTATGGTATTATGTATGACCATAATTATAAAAATATTCCATGTCAACTCTAATGCAGACATCATTTCAAGTAATTCCATATGCCTATATGTTACAAATAATTTAGTTAGTTACCCTTTTCACCATAAAACTTTTTAAATATAAAGTGTAGAAGCAAGTTGGTGTTAAACTTGACCATGTCGTCAAATAACGAAATATGAGTCCAATTGTTGTATTGCTGTCCAAGGAGATCATCCAAGGTAAGCTCAGCAGTGGCTCCAGGGATCGCAATAGATCCATCAGTAGCCTCAATATTAAAAACGCCCACTTGATCAGATGAAAACGTGAACGATACTTGTGAATAATGACGGTCAGAATATCCACTCAATTCCTCCAAGACTCCTTTATCAAATAAGCTGGACGCTGTATATTTATAAGACCCAAACTTTGGAACTCTTCCAGTTTTTTGTAAATCTCTCATATGGAAATATTGCTTTGTGAATGGCAATACCAACCCCTTCTTCTTACCCTTCTTTGATTGAAGAGTGTTCATTGCCTGCTCAATATAATCGTTATATGTCTTGAGTTGATTTTGAAGATAAGTCTCCTTTTCTGCTAAAGACGACAGTGTTTGGTTAACACTGTCCATATCTTTTTCTCTAGACATTCTCTTATTTCTCTTGGACCGGATATCTAATGCGATAGAATTGAGTACTTCTTGATAACCATCCTCTCTAGTGATTTTCCCTAGAGACTCCAGTTCCAGCAACTTCTCTAGCGCCAATGTTTTCAATTCTCGGTAAGTAATTCTTGACAAATCACCTAAGGCGGTGGCAGCTGAATATGCTGGAGACTTCTTCTTCATTTTATCCATTCGCTCTTCCTTCAAAATGGCTTTATACTTCTCCTCGTGTTGCGGCAGAGCAGGTGATACTAAAACTTCCAAAAGGTCGGCACCAGTTTGTACTCTAAGCACATATAGTAAACATCTCTTGGCGGCCACGAACAAGGAGTTGATTTCGGCTTGCTGGTCTTCTACCTTGCAGTAACTTGGATTCAGATCCAACTTCACCTCAGTAAACCTAGCAACGTTCAAAACCTCGCTTGCATCCCTAGGAAGTTCTCCCAAATCTTTCACCACTAATTTCAAAGAGTCTTCCGGATCACTAGCAATAGAATCAAGTTCTTGGCATATCAACGAATGAATGGAAAAGATATCCGAAGTCTTGATATACAAAGTTGGCCTCCTGTGAGATATTAAATCATCAAACACAGTCATCTCGTACGCTTCCTCAAGGTCTGTCACATTAATTACCTGCCTGTAGACATGTTTCATTCTGGCAGCAGTAGCCTTGACATAATCATTCAACGGTTGCAAATATACGTTATCGCGAGAGAATGGTTTCAGAGTTCCAATTTGAGAAAGCAGTTTGGATACTTCGCTCAGATTCTTGGATTGAATAGAGCTCAAGGCATTCTTTACAATACCATAGTTATCCGCTGCGACAATAGCAGGAACCAGATAATTGGAGAACAGCACCAAACCTATTAAGCCCAAAAGTTTTTCTTCAGACTCATCAGGAAATTTGGCTCTAGCAGTTCTAAAGACAGTTTTGGCAATGAACCTAACATGATATGGCAACCCTTCCACATTTTGTTCAAGAGTGTTAATAAACTCAGTTGCTGTTTCTCGTAATTTTTGAAGATTGGAAACGAACGTCGCCCTTGTTTCTGGATCTTGTATCGCCGCATCAACGGCCAAGTTTGGATCTCTTACACTTCGTCGTCCTGTTCTCAGCTCTTCATTGTTGATTGAAGTACGATAAATTGCCAGAGGATCACTCTCCAAGTTCAAGTCAGGCTGTTCAATCACAGAGGTAATAGCCGGACCCAATAGTTCTTTAAGGAATTTTCGTTCCTTTGTATTCCTGTTGATAGCGGCTACCAATTTCCACCATATAAAAGTACCACGCAGAAAGGTTTTTGAACTGTCAGAATAATCTACATCTTCCTGGACACTCCTTCCAATTAACTGCAACAGAAAGAATTCTTCCCTTGGCTTTTGTGCATAGCTGTACAGGGTCATCACTAAGCTCTCAATGTCTTTCATTTCTTTTTCTGAGATGACATTTTCTCGAAGTTTCCGAAACAATCTAGCAAGGTATACTGGTTGTGTTTGCAAAATATAAAAAAATCCTTGATATAGCTCGAGTCGTCGTCGGGACGCTTTATTTAATGCCTTGAGGTCAAACATATTCTCTCCTCCTGTACTGTTCACAGCCATGTGAGCTCTCACTCCTTTGTTACGATGTCGCACAACCTCATCTAAAGTGATTTTGTTTTTCAACAACAGAGCGATTTTTACATCGAGTTGGGTAATGAATTGTTCCAAAAGCTCATTATTCCGAACTTCATCAATAACTCTTTTCCTACTTTGCTCCAGTTCAACTTCTTGTTCAAAATCCAGGTCACTATCGTTCAGCAAATGCACAAAATTCTTCACCGTGGACAATGGTGGATTGGATTGAGAAGTCAATGATTTATACGCATCACCTTGGCGTTTAGCACGAACAAAACTTTGAATTTTAATGACGCTCTCCATATTCTTCTTAAAATGATTCATTCGATCGTTGAACTTCTTTCGAACCATGTGACCCCGGACAATTGTCTGTAGCCCGATAATAGATACCATCTCATCCTCAAATTCTTCCATCATAAGCATGTAATCGAATCGAGCCATGATGCCTCTGAAAATAGATTGTAATCGGATAATGGATGGGGTTAATAATTCGAGACGGCTTAACTTCTCTTCAACACCCTTTCGTATCATACCTGAACGATACACTGACTGCAGTTCCCATATAACATCTTCATCAGCCTTTAGGACATTCTGGATTTCAGAAACTCGCTTCCGCTCCAAAAATCCTCTACATATCGACTGCAGGCCGGTCACTTCGTCTTCCGTAGCTTTGACGGAATCTTTCAGCTCTTTGAATGTTTTTCGCAGGAGAGTACCTCGAGAATTAGCTTGCGCTGTGATTACCCAGGATTCGCAGTCCATAATGTTCTTCACATTGGTATCAAATTCTTCCCTCAAAATATTACCCCGGATTACAGATTGTAAAGTCGTTAAATTCGATTCGTGCATTCCAAGCCGATCCAAATCGCTATTAATCTTGTCTCTGGTTAATTTAGCCCGTATTATGGACTGAATTTCAGGCACTCTGGATATCGTTTGCGCCAACAAGGTTTTTGACTCTGCATGGGTCTTTTTGGCTTTTAATCCCCTTATTAATGACTGTACAGCGATAACGCTATCAATTTCGGAATCTAGGACTTGCTTTAGTCCTTGCTCCTTATCCCGGAACAACTTTCCTCGTGCAGCCGATTGAAGAATGTCTACCCACCCAGATCCGCCGTTAGCGGAGCTGTTGGCTTGTAATAACACGGACTGTTTTTCGTGAATGTTTTTTCGAGACCTTGTGCCCCGGATAACTGACTGGAGTTTTGTTACGGCCGGCGCAACCATGAAATCTAAGCTATCGAGAGTATCTTCAACTTGTTGCCGTGCCAAAACCCCCCGTATCTGAGCTTGAATTTCAATGATCTCGTCCTTTGCAAGATATTTCAGAGCATATCTCTTGTAATCACGTTCTTGTCGGGCCAAAGCACCTCGACAAGCTGCCTGGAAACCACTCCAAACGACAGCATCCTGCTTTTGTCGTTCACGTAACCGGCGATGATTTTTTCTCATTTTTCCACCACGATAGATAGCTTGGAGCCGTTCAATCTGTGGTGTAGTTTTTCGTAATAAATAGATATCGGAATGCAGGTAGAGCCTGAATAATGCTCCACGACAGATTCCTTGGAATAGAGATATATTGTCCTCGCACTCGACTAGTTCCATAGCCATCAATTCTTCTGCGGTTGGTGGTGGTGGTTGCTGAGGTTCCGGTTGCCCAAAATGCTTGTTCATGCCTTTGAAGTTTGGCAGTTTGTTCAATCCCTTTGCATCTAAACCCCTTTGGGTATCTCTGATTTCATCTTCTGTGAATTCCAGTTTGCCGACCAAATCTCCAATCGGTGGGGCCAGGTCCTGACATGAAAGAATATATCCGAGAGCATGTACACAATAGATGACCTTGGGTATGTTTTTCTTATCATAGAGATCGGTAAGTTCGAACGTGAAAAGATCAGGCATTCCAATTTCGTTAAGAAAATGAAAAAAATAGTTTATATTTTCCGAATGTCGAAACTGCAGTCTTGGATGTTCGAATATTCTGCGGACTAAGTGTGGTGCAAATACTTTGGTTAGTTTGGCTAAAACCACTCCATTTCTGAGTGATTCTTCTAATTGCACAACTGGGGCGATTTCTTCATCGATACAGGCCTCAATCCATCTGAAAAAGGAGAAAAAAGTTGTCAGCAGGTTTAAATCGATGATTTGAATATATACTCACTCTTTTGCTTCGCCAATATGGCACAGATACTCATACGCCTGAATGTTCTTCCTTTGTTTATCCATCCAGTTTTTCGACGCTGTTTGGTTAACTGTGGGTTCATGTCGTTGTAAGCGTACTCTTCCATGTAATCCTAGTTTTTTTGTCCACGGTTAGCGACAGTGTGTAGGCATAGGATACAGCAAATAGAATTACTCACCAGTAACGTCCTCAGTTGAATCAGAGACGCCAGGAATATACAGATCATTGTTGGACTGAGGTGATCCTGTGTTTGACAAGTGGCGGAAATGTGCAGTACTTGATGATCGCATTAGCGATATGTCTTCTTTTGTGCTCAATAAATGTTTATCAGGAGTGGTGGTAGTCTTGCCGTTATAATATGGCGATGATCTGTTAGACTTTGGTTCGTGTCGGGGCGAATAGTGGCCAGTCGGCCCCTTCACAGGAGTGTTGAATGGGCTTTCTCGTCTGGTTTGGTAGTCCATTAATATAAAGTGTGGGTGTATGTAAATTAGCGGTTAGTTAGTCGTATCGTTTTCTTTCTTCTTTAGGCGACCGAAAAGTAAATAAACCTCAAAACGCGTGCATCGCGCGCGTGTCTGTCAAAAAAAAAAATAAACAAAACCCAAATGCATCGGTGATTACACATTATTAAGGAACCTCTTTTTTTTTTTTTTTCCACGCACGGTACGAAGAGAGCACTAAAAAAAAAAGAAAAGAAAAGAAAAGCAGGAAATAATGGGTGACTCGTCTGAAAATCTGCACAACAAGCTGCAACTTGTTAGTGAGGATGTGAAATATCTCAAATCACAATTCACAGACTCAGCCGAGGCGAAGCTGAGCCTGCATCTACCGACAGAAGACTCACTAAAGACGCGAGTTCGGGAATTGGTGAATGAATTCATACATGAAACGTTTGAGATGGCACGGCATTCGATGGTAGTTAACGGAGTGGATATGAGTACACAGGAGGCGTTAGTGGATTCTCTTTCGAAAAAAGAGATTGTAGAGCCGTTTGATATAGAGTTGAACGAGAAACTTCGTTCTGTATATGCTACGGTGGATGAGCGGACATTAGAAGTTACCGAGTTGCGCAGGCGATTGCCCCAGCAGGCGTGTGAAATTTACGAACAAAAGCTGAAAGAGGAAGAGCGCGTAATGGAGGATCTGATAGAGAAGCAACGTCAAGAGAATGAAGGAAACGGCGATGATGATGACGGTCTGCAGTCAATTGGGATACCTAGCAGGGTTCAAACAGATTATGAGGACACCCTCAAGCAGGTACAATTGTTAACTAAGTCATTTCCTGAAGTATATAGTGATTTGAATGAACTGCAGGAAGCACTAGAGTTTGTCCGTCAAAAAAGCTAACCACTGTACGCATGTAATTTATTTATTTATTTTTTCCCAGTTCAGACCGTTGTCATATTAATTTTCCGGCAAAACACGTGGCATATGCATATGCGTGTACAGTCATTTTAGACTAGTAGCTATGCATACTAGCGCTACTAGTAGCACGCATATGCATAGCCAGTCTTCTACTATGCATATGCGTAGACTAGCTAGGGCATATGTGAAATAAAAAAGAAAATGCAAGCTATTCAGAATCCACAAGTATGCATATATATATATTAGCTGGTCTGTTAGAGTCACGTACGGACATGCGTATGCATATTGCATAGCTATGTAGTTAATACTAAACATGCATAAATGAGGTGGAATAAACAAAGCAGATCCGTATACATAAGCAAAAGCACTGACCTCGCAGCGCCCTGCATACGCTCCATTCTGCCGCTTTTTAGAAAAGGAAGAAGCTGTTACACACGAGCTCCCCAGTGCTGTTACAACCCAGCATGAGAACTATGATAGCTACTACAATGCCCCGGTAGCAATCCTGATGCATGGATGTGCATATGCACGGCTGACCGACAACGGCGATCCGATCGTGGGAGTAAGATGGGCCGATCCGGGCCGCACGTGCCACGTTTGCAACTAACGTACGTAAACGAGGGAAGTAAGACAGCTGAAAAAAAAAAAAAGCACGCAGCTCTGTGTATATATATAATGCCAATATTAATAAATTCTAACACATGAAGATATTTTTTTATCTACTCCTCCTTGATGCCTCCGGAGCCAGCAGTTTCGGCCTCAGAGATGGTCTTCTTGTCAGTAGCAGCGTCAGTGCCGCCCATTCCACCAAACATGGAAGGAGCCTTGAATGGTCTCTTGAGATCGCCGGAAGCAGGCTTACCAAAGACATGGATTTGCACAATCTTTTGTTCAATAGCGGACTTGACAGGCAGGATAGATTGGATCAACAACGGATTAGTGTACTTCATGTATAAATGCATGAAGCCCATCATGGCGATACCACTGAAAACACCCTTGATAGCAGTGTTAACTTGTTGAAGATCGTATTCCTTGACAGTGGTAGTGACAAGTTTGGGTTCAGTGGTTCCTTGCATGGCGTTGGCTGGCTCAACGTACTTCAACGTGGTTAAGTCTAATATTTAGTCAGCATAAAAGTAGAAACCACGCGATTTGCTCAATAACTCACCATTCTTCTTTTCCACCTTGGATTTTGTATAGAAGAAAAGTCCGAAAATCACCAGGTTGGACACGACATAGAGAATTCTGACTCCGAGTAGAACATTTTCATCTTCAAACGGAATCTTTTTGCTGACTTGCATCATGACAAGCATGATAGCAAGATTAGAGATAGCTGGGTTGACCATACTTTTAATTTATATTTTTAATTTTTTTTGGTTTAGGTGTTGGATGAAGTAGTGTGTGGAGGCGAAAAGAAGCTCAAGGAAATCAATGAAAAAAATAACTACCAAACCCTAACCCGCGCCGCGCGACGCATTTACCGGTTAAAAAAACAACCTGTCAGGGGTAGGTAGCATCATACAAAAATAATAATAATAATAATAATCTATTAGTCCTTTTTCAGAGTAGATGCAGATTGTCTGGACGGACGTTGGAGGATATGCAATACGCCCAAACATAGTATTAATGCAATTGAGATGATAGAGAGCACCTTAGTTACCCACCAGATGTGTTGAACCGCAAATGGACAGACTGCGTACTTAAATTGCCAAGTTCTATTCTCGGGGTCGAAAATACCGCTCAGTAATCCAGCGTTTCCACCAAATTCACCCATCATACTTCTCACGGTGTATTCTTGAACGCTAGAACCGATAATTTGGAAAGGATATGCAGACCACTCACGCGACGACTGGTCATAAAAATACGTAGCTTGACAGCCTTCATGATCGTGTCCAGCCAACATGATCCCACCATACGGATTGCCTGGTTCAAACACACTATTCAACACTTTCTGGGTAGCCTCGAACGAAAGATGATTTTGACTTCGGAGCCAGTTTTCCGCGTATTCTTCATAGTAGACAAATGATGGACCATCACTGCAAATACCTTCAGGTTTGTGTAGAGGTACATGAGTGATTAGGATGGTTGGCCCAGAAAATGGATTTTCCTTCAGATCGTCGAGAAATCTGTTGGTTTCCTCGGGAAAAGTGCTATCAACAGCTGGACCGTCCAACGATAAGCTGTTTAGGACAACAATCCTATAAGTATCTTGTTGCTTGATGTAATTGAGCTCTCCAAAGATCTCTCTATAACGGGCAACTCGATGTGACGTCATTTCCCCCGCATAACCGATATCATGATTCCCGCTTATATTAATAAATAACGGAGCATTGCGGTCACTCCAATCATGAACAAAGATTCTATTTTTGTATCGCTCTGCCCGGTTATAAAACTCTTCGTCACTGATCCACTGACTCGAGAACAGATCACCCATAACCGCCATATGTGTAGGACTCAATCGTCTCCTTAGTAATTGGTAAACATGTCCTAAATAATGATCGTTGCCATAAATGTCTAAACGATTCCTCCACGGCGTGTTCTTGTCGATGCCGCGAATTTGGGGGTCTCCAAAGGCGAGCAATCTGATGGAACTTTTAGGGTTAAACCTGCAACTCCCAAGATCCAAACGGTCATAGTTATATATATACAGATTTAGGCTTGCTGTAAGCAACAGAAAGATTATAATGGTATTTTTAATGGACCATTTCAAGAACATGACCGGATTTTGTGGTTGAATGAAAAAAAAAAAAAAAAAAAAAAAAAAAAAAAAAAAAAAAAAAAAAAAAAAAAAAAAAAAA
>JAJLUR010000067.1:0-14592 GCA_030674225.1 Blastobotrys terrestris | reverse complement strand
TTGGAAAAGTTATTGACCCCTTGGGACCCTACATCCGTCCTGTTACTGCCTTGATCCCCAGACCTATTGAACAGATTGGAATTAATATTCTCGGGGAAGAATGTTATGATGTTCTCCTTCGGGATGTTGATTTCGGAAACAACCCTGAATGTGTGGCTTTGGGCATTTCTAAAGGCCTGAGTTGGGGAATTGTCATAATGTCCTCTATTGTCAAGGTCCCTCAAATTATCAAATTACTGAATTCTCGTTCGGCGGTCGGTTTGTCACTCATCAGTTATGTGCTTGAAACCTTGAGCTATTTGATCACTATCGCCTATAACTATCGGTCAGGATTCCCCTTTAGCACGTACGGTGAAACTATTTTGATCTCCATTCAGAATATTCTCATCACCTTGTTGATCTTTAAGTTCTCTGGTAAATTGTCTCAAGGAGCATTATTTTCTGCTTTTCTGAGTGTTTTGTGTGCCACCGTTTTCCCCAAAGACAGCCCATATGTTACCCGAGAGCTTCTTATATATCTGCAAGGGCTTACAATTCCACTCTCATTATTTTCCAAAATCCCTCAAGTTTATTCTAACTGGAAAAATAAGAGTACCGGCCAACTCAGTGTTTTCACTGTGGCAAATTATTTACTGGGATCGCTTGCCCGTGTTTTCACTACTGTTCAAGAAGTCGATGATCCAATGGTCCTAGGTTCATTTCTCGGGGCCACTGTTTTGAACGCCATTTTGTTCATACAAGTGTTTTTATACTGGAATGCCAGTAGCCTTTCCCAAGATAAGAAACGCAAATAATATCAATCTATGTGTTAATGTACGACCGCTAGCTAATAATATCTTATATATGCGTTTTCTCCGTGTAAATAACCCAACTCTCTTTTCAGACACTTACGCGCAGAGTTTGTCGCAGAGTGAAATTTTTTTGTGTTGTCCACTGGAAGGTCCCAATTGACGGCGCGCCGTGTAACGCGCCATGAATAATTCACCTCTTTATACACACGAGCTTGTAGTTTTACCTTCCAAAGCCCAGTTCATCAGTGTGCGGTCATAGGACAAAAATGAGCGACCCAATTGAAGAACCCAAGGAGATCGAGGATGATGTTGGCGTTTACGATGATGAGGAACGTCGGGACGAAGAAAATGAAGGAGCGGATGGTAATGACGTTGATTCGTCCGAAGATGAAGAAGATGACGATGAAGAGGAAATGGCAAAGGTAAGGAAACATATCGACACAAAAACAAGCTTTATGATTGTATATTGACACTGAATAGGTACGTCAAGGCTTTATTGTCGATGATGACGAAGAGGAAGAGGAAGAGGAAGAAGATGTTGGTACATCAAGAAGAGCAAGACGTAAAAAGAGAAGACGACATCGAAGTCCTGAGGAAAATGAAGAAGAAGGTCCAAATCAGGATGAACGAGGACAACAACAACAGCAACAAGAGCAACAACAACGAGGACAACAAGAAAATAATGATGAGCTTGATCAAGACGATTTGGATTTGTTGATGGAAAATACTGGTGGGTATCGACGCGAAGATACAGTAAGTTGCCTTTTTTTATTTCCTTTTTTGTTTGTTGCTTTATTTTTTGAAAATCCACCTAACTAATGCTTCGTAGCGAAAATTCAAACGTCTCAAGAGAGGTGGGCAAGAGCAAGCCGAAGAAGAGCAAACAAGACCTTCAAGAGGGTTAACTGAAATGTTCTCCGATGAAGAAGAAATTGCCGATGAAGGCGGCCAAGAGAACCGTGCAGGCCGATTTGCTAACGAATTTGATGACTTCATCGAAGAAGATGAATTTTCGGATGATGAGCGTAGACGACAGGAGGAGAGAGAAATCAGATCCAGCCATCACGCCCAAGTCCGCATGCCAAAGGCTCTTAGTAGCCAACTCCCTGATATGGACGAAGAAAAACTGGGGGAGATTTATGAAGTATTTGGCGACGGTGAAGAATACGAATGGGCTTTGGAAGCAGAAGAAGAAGGCGACGTGGATATGGCGGAAGAAGGAAGCGGCCCTCCAGAGCTCAAGGATGTTTTCGAGCCTGGTGAATTGAAGGCTAGATTACTAACCGATGAAGACAATATCATTAGAACTACTGACATGCCTGAAAGGTACCAGTTATTGCGAGGAGCTCTCAAATCGGACTATGAGTTGAATGAAGAAGATTTTAAAGAAGAAGCTGCGTGGATTAGCAAAAAATTGGAAACCGAGAAGCAACACTTCTTCCAAGCAAAACCTTTCCTTGTGCAGCCGTTCCAAAAGTCAGTCAAAAGAGTGTTGGAGTTTATTTCTAACGATTCTCTTGAGGTTCCATTCATTTGGCAACACCGTAAAGATTATTTGATGCATTCATATGAAGTCGCAGCTACAAATGGCCCAACCACCAAGATCAAGAATGAAGATGGGGAGCTAGAAGAAGAGAAACCACAGACAGGCAAAATAGTTTCTGAGCTTTTGGTCACACGGGATGAATTGTGGCGAATCGTCCATCTTGATATCGAGTTCCATGGCATTCTCGAAAAGAGAAAGGCTCTTCGAAATATGTACACAAACTTGGATGTCTATGACAACATCTATGAGGAACTCATCTCTCAAACGTCCACTTTGGTCGGCTACCAAGATCTTATGGATTTCATTCAGTTTCGTTATTCCGCCCAGATTAAGGATCTTCAGAGTGCCTCTGGCAAGCGTCACAGTAGATTTGGTCGATTCGAAAGAATAAGACAAGGCAAGGTTTATGGCTTGGTTCAAGCTCTCGGATTGAGTGCTGAAGACCTTGGTGAGAATATTGAAGCCAATCAGCGACTAAACTTCACTGAAGATCCAGCACAATTACCACAGACTTTAGCCCTAGAATATGTGAAGTCTGATGACGGCGAGTCTATTTATGAAAACACCACACAGGCATTGGAGGATGCTCAACAAATGTTGGCCGAGGAAATATTTTATAATCCAAAGATCCGACGGGCCATTAGAGAGAAATTCTGTGCAGATGCCAAAATTGATATTCTTTTGACTGATAAGGGCCACAAGAAAATCGATGAAACGAGTCCTTATTATGACTTCAAATATGCCATTAACAGAACTTTTTCTGAATTGGGCCTGCGACCAGAATTATATCTAAGAATGCTGCTTGCTGAAAGTGAAGGATTGGTAGTCGTTCGTGTTTCCTATCCAGATTACAAAACAACGTTATTTGAAGAACTTTTAAGATTCTTCTTATCAGACAACGTTTCAGACATTGCATCAGCTTGGAATGATACCAGGAGGGTGGTGTTCAAGACGGCGTCTAGGAAAATTGTGCCACTGGTTTGTCGAAATATCAAGGAAGATTTAAAACAAGATTGCTTGCGTTCGTTGTATTATGATGTTAGAAAGAGTTTTGGCGAAAAACTAGACCAGGCACCGTACAAGCCGCCGGGATATGTTGCCGGCACGACAGCCAGAGTGCTTTCACTTTCTGGTGGTATGTGCGAGTTTGGAAGGGATGCCGTTTTGGCGGTTGTTATTGACGAAGATGGACAAGTTGTTGAAAATGTTAAGTTTGACGATCCTCGTGATGAGGCCTTCAAAACTAAATTGATTGACTTAGTCAAAGAGCAGAGTCCCGATGTGATTGGTATATCTGGGTTTTCTGTCAATTCTGCAAAGCTTATGGAAATTGTTCAAAAGATTGTCAAGGAAGCACAGCTCACTCCTGGGGGAGATGCTGGAGAAGCCGAACTCGATGTTATCTGGGTCCAAGATGAAGTTGCACGCCTCTTTCAAAATTCGAAGCAAGGTATTAGCGAGTTTTCTGAACAACCTCCTCTGATCAGATACTGCATTGCACTGGCTCGATATATTCAGTCTCCTTTGATGGAATATTCTGCACTAGGAAATGAAATTTCCGCTATTCACATCCACCCATATCAATACCTCTTACCAAAGGAACAGTTCCAAGAAGCAATTGATACTGTTTTTGTTGATTATGTGAACTTGGTCGGAGTCGATATCAACGATGCTGTGAGAGAAACTTACATCGCCAACTTACTGCAATACATTTCAGGTCTGGGACCAAGGAAGGCTTCTGGTATTTTGCAGGGAATTCAATCGAAGGGTGGACATCTTGTTAACCGTGGAGAGTTGATTACTGAACAAATTACATCAAAGACCATTTTTATGAATTGTGCTGCATTTTTGAAGATTCCGTACGATGGGAGATCACTCAAGAGCCATGACACGGAAATGCTGGACGCTACACGTATTCACCCTGAAGACTATGAACTTGGTAAGAAGATGGCGGCTGATGCGCTAGAATTGGACGAAGAGGACTTGGCTGGGTACGAATCTTCAGGTGGTGTTATTGCGCAACTTATGAATGAAGGGCCAGAAAAGTTGAATGAGTTGATTCTTGGTGATTACGCAGACGAATTACAGAAGAAGTTCAATCAAAGAAAGCGGGAAACTTTGGAGATGATCAAGGCAGAGCTACTCAGCCATTTTGGTGAACTAAGGAACCCATTGAAAAACTTGTCTGAAATGCAGGTATTCACCATGTTGACGGGTGAGACCAAGAATTCTCTTCATTCAGGAATAGTGATTCCTGTCAAGCTGCGTAAAATTGGCCCTGGATTTGCGTTTGCACGTCTATCTTGCGGAATGGATGGTAATATATCACTGCAAGAGCGGAGAATGGATTTGCAATCTGGACAAACGGTTCAGGCATATGTTCAAAGCATCAACTATGGCAAATTCAGCTGTGAATTAAGCATCGACCAGAGAGATATTAATAAAGGATTGGATCAAAACAAGCGAGGGCACCAAGATGCTAGAAAGTGGAACTTCACCGCTGAAGAAAATGACAGAGCTAGGATTTTGCGAAAGAAGCAAGAAGAGCAGAAAACTCGTCGTATTATTAAACACCCATTGTTCAGGACGTTCAATAGTAGACAAGCGGAAGAGTATCTTGCTGGTAAGGAAAGAGGCGATTTGGTTATTCGACCGTCTTCCAGAGGTGTTGACCATATTGCAATCACTTGGAAGGCTGGTGATAATATGTATCAACACTTGGATGTGTTGGAGATGGAGAAGGAAAATGAATATTCCTTGGGAAAGTATTTGCAAGTTGACGGATACAAATATAGTGATTTGGATGAGTTAATTATCGGACACATCCAAGCTATCCTCCGGATGATTATTGAAATGACTGAGCAAAATGAGAAATTTTCTGAAGGTGGACAAGCCGACGTTGAAAAGTGGCTGGATCAATATACCAAAGCTAATGGAAGGTCAACTTATCGTTATTGTTATGATTACAAGCGTCCGGGTTGGTTTTATCTATGTTTCAAGACGAGACAGGATGCTCCAATGCAATTATGGCATGTTCAAGTGATTCCAAATGGGTTCAGAATGAGGAATAATGATTATGGTGATATTCATGCCTTGAGTAATGGGTTCAAGACCACGTTTATTAATCTGCAAAAACAAGGCGCTAGTCGTGCCCCACGACATCATAATGCTCCTCCGTATGGTGGTGGCGGTTACAGAAGATGAGATATTGTGTAATTTAACATGTTAATCTATATGTGTATTTGTTGACATTTGTTTCATGCGATATAGGTATGATAGTATGGAGCAATCGTCTGTCAGAAATCCAACGTTCAAGCGTTTCAGGATCAAAACTCTATGGGACATCGTTTAGCAATTCATAAGCGCAAATATGCTATGCATAGGTACATTATCGTAGAACTAATATTCACGTGATAAAGAGTCCACTTCAAGAATTTTGTCAATTCGTTTGAGAGCAAATATACATCTTTCAAGAGCAATGGTCGGAATTCCGGTATACCCATGTATATAGAAGATCACCCCATATTTTTAACACAATCACCTCTAACAAAATGCCTATGAAACTTGAAGGAAGCTGCCAATGTGGAGGAGTGGAGTTTAATCTTTTGTCAAGTACACCTGTACCGTATCAGTTGTGTGCATGTAGTATTTGTAGGAAAGTTTGCGGATTTAGTGGGAGTATCAATCTTGGTGGATTTTCTGAGAGTTTGGAAATCAAAAAAGGCAAAAAATTGATTAAGTAAGAGGGAGCTTTTTTCTTTTCTTTAAACAAACCGATCTAATAAATATACCTTAGAAAGTACAACGGAATTAAAGATCGTGGAAAACCGAATGAAGAGCGATGCAGTTCTGAAAGATCATTCTGCTCCAACTGTTCGACTATGTTGTGGCTTTGGGATAAGACATGGCCTGAACTGATCCACCCATTTGCCCCAGCAATTGACACAGATCTTCCTGTGCCTGCTGAGATGGTTTGTATTATGGACGGCTCTCGACCCAACTGGGCAAGATGGCCAGAAGGGAAGAAGACTGTATATAGTGAATATCCTCAAGACAGTCTTGAAGATTGGCACAAGAAGAATAAGTGCTGGTACGAATGAATATCTATACATATAAGGATTTATTTGGCATTTTTTTCCCTCTCTCCAATTAGCCCTCTACACACCCAAACGTGGCTTATCGCGATCGATAGCGGAGGTTTGAAACTAAAAACTGGTCGCCGCACGCGGCGCGCGCTAATTTTTTTTTTTTTTTTGTAGCGCGGATCACCGATGAAAAATTGTCAAAGACATTATCAATCAAACCTTTACTATACTTTCTCGATAGAAAATGCCTCCAAAGAACAAGTTCAAAAAGGTAAATTTGGACGATTTGGAGCCAAAGAAGCCAAGCTTCAGTCCATTCGTCCCCGGCGGCAGTTTTGTCCCCAGCGGGGGTTATTATAATGCCAGTGGATATGAATCAGGCATGTCTTCCAGCAACGTTTCTGGTGCTTCCACCCCTCTCAGCAATAACAACTCGTCCGCTATATCCCTAGCATCTTTAGCATCAGCTCTCAAGGATGTGGAAAGTACACCAGCTTCCGACTATTTTGAAAGAATCGTACATGCTAAAACCGTCGCGGAAATTCGAACCGCAGTGGGTGAACTCTGCCAGACATTGGACTCTCCTCAACTTATTGAAGAATACAACGTTCATGGACACTTAGTCAGCGTTTCCAAAGTTAAGGGATCTGCATTGGCTAGAGAAGGGTCAATGATTGCGCTTTCTGCTATTGCAAAGAAGTTTGGCACTGAACAAAGTCCAGCAGAACCGTTATTGTTGGAATCCTTGCCATTATCTTTCGACCTACTTGCTGACAAAGAAAGTTCCGTTAAGAGAGCTGCCCAAGCATGTACTGATGCATTATATGCTACTTATTGTGATGAAGCAAAAGTTTCTGCCGTGTTGACCAAACTCTTTGACTATTTAAAGTCGTCTGCTAAATGGCAGGGAAAGATTGGTGCATTGAAGATTGTCGAAAAGATCCTGGAAGATGTACCACAGGATTTCCTTGAATCACGATTTGTGGACGCCGTGCCAGTTTTGACCGGTGTCATGCATGATATGAAGCCAGAATTATCCAGGGCCGGTACAAAAACTTTGACCGATTTTGCGCAAAAAATGGATAACCAAGATGTCATTCCACGGGTTCCAATGATTGTCAAGACTTTGGACGACCCAAAAAACGTGCAAAACTGCATAAAAAGCTTGTCACAGGTTACATTTGTTGCAGAGGTCACTGAATCTGCATTGGCAGTTTTGGTTCCGATCTTGAACCGTGCAATTAATGCAACTTCATCCACTCAGGATTCCCTTCGTCAAACCGTGATTGTTGTGGAGAATTTGACCAGATTGGTCCACAATCCACAGGAAGTCAAAGCCTTCATTCCTGACCTTCTTCCTGGTATCAAGAAAGTTGTCGCATCAGCAGCTCAGCCTGAGGTAAGAAACTTGGCTGAGAAGGCGAAGGCTGTTCTGGAAGAAGCTGAAAAGGATAGCGGTGCCAAGACTAGAATTTCCAAGCAAGAAGCCCTGGAAGATGTTTCTACTGTTAGTGACGGACTCCTGAAGAGCTATGTCGCCAGTTTGATTCAAGTCGATGTTAACACCAGAGAGTTTCGCAAGCTTGAACAAGTCTACAAAAATTATCTGTTGTTAGATGACGAAACCGTTCAAAAGAAAGTTTCTCATTTCAGAAATATGTTTGCCGATTCTGTCGTCGAAGAAAACGATGACGATGGCATTGAGATTGTCAACGCCGAATTTTCTCTTGCATATGGTGGTAGAATGTTGTTGAACAAGACAAAGTTGAGACTCTTGAAGGGCCACAGATACGGTCTCTGTGGACGGAATGGTGCAGGTAAGTCCACCTTGATGCGCTCTATTGCATTGGGTAAGCTTGAAGGTTTCCCAGACAAGTCCGAAGTTCGAACTTGTTTTGTCGAACACAAGCTTCAAGGTTCTGAAGCTGATATGGACATTGTTAGCTTCATTGCGTCTGATCCAGACCTCGCCTCTATCGAAAGATCTGAAATTGCAAAAGCATTGTTTGAAGTCGGATTTGATGAAGAAAGGCAAGCACAAAACGTGGGCTCGCTATCGGGTGGTTGGAAGATGAAGCTGGAATTAGCCCGTGCCGTGTTGATGAAGGCTGATGTACTGTTGTTGGACGAACCTACAAATCACTTGGATGTTAAGAATGTGCAATGGCTAGTTGAATACCTGAATTCTCACACTGAAATCACGAGTTTGATCGTTTCCCACGATTCCGGATTCTTGGATGCTGTGTGTACGGATATTATTCACTATGAGACCAAGAAGTTGGTTTATTATAAAGGCAACTTGTCAGAGTAAGTTTTGAAAAAATGATCTCCAAAAACAAAAAGAAAAAAGATGACTAACAATATTTTTAGATTCGTTAAAGTCCGCCCAGAGGGAAAGGCTTATTACACCTTGACTGATAGTAACATGAAGATGGCATTCCCACCACCAGGAATCCTTTCTGGTGTTAGATCTAACACCAGAGCGATCGCAAGAATGAGCAACGTTACCTACACTTACCCCGGAGGTACTAAACCATCTCTTTCAAACGTGTCATGTTCATTGACGCTGTCATCAAGGGTTGCAGTTCTGGGACCAAATGGTGCTGGTAAGTCCACGCTGATCAAACTTTTAACCGGTGAATTGATACCAGCTGAAGGCAATGTTGAGAAGCATCCAAACCTGCGTATCGGTTACATCGCACAACATGCTTTGCAGCATGTTGAACAACACAAGGAAAAGACGCCAAACCAGTATCTGCAATGGAGATATGCCAATGGTGATGACCGTGAAGTTCACCTTAAGCAGACTCGTAAGATGACTGCTGAAGAACGAGAACAAATGGAAAAACCCATTAGCGTTGGAGACGGAAGTGAACCACGCATTGTTGAAGCTCTGCTGGGTAGACAGAAGCTCAAAAAGAGTTTCCAGTACGAAGTTAAATGGAGACATATGCTGCCAAAATACAACAGTTTCTTGAGTAGGGACTTCCTGATTGAACATGGATTTGCCAAGCTTGTCCAGGAATTCGATGATCACGAATCGTCGAGAGAAGGTCTTGGTTACAGAGAGCTAACTCCACCAGTTATCAGAAAGCACTTTGAGGATGTTGGGTTGGATGGTGACATTGCCGATCACACGCCAATGGGCAGTCTTTCTGGTGGTCAGTTGGTCAAGGTTGTTATTGCCGGGGCCATGTGGAACAATCCTCATTTGCTTGTTTTGGACGAACCTACAAATTACTTGGATAGAGACTCTTTGGGTGGATTGGCTATTGCTATTAGAGAGTGGAGTGGCGGTGTTGTCATGATTTCCCACAACGAAGAGTTTGTTGGTGCATTGTGTCCAGAACAGTGGCATGTGGAGAATGGTAAGGTGGTTCAGAAGGGTAAGAGCGCTGTGGATGGTACTCGATTCGAAGATAGTTCGAACCCATCCACTGCCACCAACTCTGAAGCCGATAACGACTCTCCAGCTAATATCAAGGTCAAGAAGAAGAAGAAGAAGTTGACTAGAAATGAAATGAAGGAACGGGAAGCGAGAAGACGTCTTCGATATATTGAATGGTTGAACACGCCCAAGGGCACGCCCCGTCCTCCAGACACGGACGATGAAGCCGATTAAACTCACATATAGGAAATATATATTAATGTTAATGTGGTAGAAATAATTTTGTGATAATACAAACGGGTGAACGGATAGCTATGCATAGTTTTTTGTTGCTTCAAAAATTGCGTGAGTGAGGGGCGGATAAATATGGTTGACAGAGGCCCGGATAATTGTCTCAAAAAAAAAAAAAAAAAGCCTTATATGCATACATAAGAGGAGAATGGAGTGGGTCGACCCGAAACCGGCCCACAAGCGATAGAATGGATAACTAAGCATAAACGTTAAATATTGACAAAGGGGGTTGAATAAAGATCGCTACAGGATGAGTATTTCACTGCGGGAGGCCTTATTTTTCTAGAAAAAGAAGCAAAATCACTGCTCTTCCTGTGGTGTGTAACCTCTGGGAACAAGGTATTGGCCGTACTCACGCGATTACCCCTCATTCTATGGCGGTGATATTCTTGATCGACAAAAAAAGGGGGGGGGGGGGGGGGGGGTTGGCAAAATAGCACACAATCAAGGTCGCCTCGTACCAGCCGCACGACCATAATATGAATTAGGGTGCATTATTCAGAACTCTTTCAGACATAATTAAAAGAAGAAGTAAGGCCTAGATATATTAGGTCAAAAAGTCACGAAAAAAACTGCTTTCAAGCTATACATATTTATGCGCATAATAATGACCAGAATTTAAACCTGTATGTGCTCATGCAGGAAGGAGGCGGGCCCCACAGTTTCCACCGGAGAATTTTCCGGCCATAACTTATATTACCCCACAATAACAACAAAAAAAAGGAAAAACTAGATGCGGTTTGATTGGCGATATCGTTGATAGCACTTCCCCCACCATTTTTCATTTTCTTTCCCCTCCCCCTCGTTATGGACCACTCTGAGCCGTCAGTCGGAAAATCCCAAAGCTTAAAAACAGGCATATGCATAATGCCCCCACAGAGCGGCCGAAACATTTCCAAACACGGACGCCCCCAGATGTTGATCAAGTTATAACATAGACAGCAGATCAAACTGCCCAGATTTTTTTTGGGACACATGTGGGGCATTTCTTTTTCTTTCCTTTTTTTTTTTTTTCCCCCACAAAATTTCCCTACTCCGCTTTTCGGACCTGCAGATATAAATATACAGCCTTTCGCATTGACCATCCTCTCCACACACGCACAATCTACATGACTCGAAAAGCGTCTACGAACCCATATATCTTCTTGGTAACCGGGTTTGCCACAATTGGTGGGCTACTGTTCGGTTATGACCAGGGAGTGGTCTCCGGGCTAATCACAATGGAAAACTTCGGTTATCACTTCCCCCGTATTTATACTGACCCAGATTATCAAGGCTGGTTCGTGTCTACGTTCTTGTTAGCTGCATGGTTCGGGTCGTTGATCAATTCGCCCATTGCCGACAAGTTTGGACGAAAAAGATCCATCATGGGCTCTTGTTGCATTTTCTGCATTGGTGTTGCGTTCCAGACGGCTGCTATCAATGATGCCATGATTTTTGCCGGCAGAGGTGTATCGGGGATTGCGGTCGGTATGCTGACTATGGTTGTACCAATGTACATTGCGGAGACGTCCCCGTCGCAAATTAGAGGTGCGTTGGTTGTGTTGCAACAACTTTCCATCACTTTTGGTATCCTGATTTCTTATTGGATTGATTATGGGTGCAATTACATCGGGGGCTCCAGATGTGCACCAGATATCCCGTATTCCGGTGGAACTTCCAAACAACCGGCGTTTGACCCATTGAATGATGTCGGCCCCAATGGATGTACTGGACAGACAACCGCCGCCTGGAGAATCCCAACTGCCATACAAGCCGCTTTTGCAATCGTTCTTTTCGTGGGCATGGTCTTCTTGCCCTATTCCCCACGATGGCTTCTTTCGAAAGACCGCGATGAGAAGGCCCTGGAAACGTTGTCCAAGCTGAGGCGATTGCCCATGGATGATCCAGAAGTTCAAGACGAATTGGCCATGATCAAGGCGGAAATCTTGTTCGAACGCTCCAACGTGCCGGAACATATCAAAGGCGCCTCCGGGGTCTCCTTGTACTTCCGTCACTATTGGTTCATCCTGACTACCTGGTCCAGCTTCCGCAGAGTCTTCATCGGATCCGCTATAATGTTCTTCCAACAATTCATTGGCTGCAACGCGCTGATCTACTACGCACCGAAGGTGTTCATTCAAGTAGGGCTCTCTGGGAACTTGACCTCAATGTTGGCAACTGGCGTTTATGGTGTCGTGAACTTCCTCTCCACCTTCATCCCGGTGGTGCTGATTGACAAGGTCGGGCGAAGACCGCTGCTGATGTGTGGTGCGGTGGGGACAGGTGCGTCGCTGGTGATTGTGGGGGCAATCATTGGCAGATATGGTGAGAGCATTTCCGAACATAAATCCGCAGGATACGCGGCGATTGTTTTTGTATACATCTACTGCATCAACTTTGCGTATTCGTTTGCTCCAATTGGATGGGTACTTCCGTCCGAGATTTTCAGTCTGAGTATTCGGTCCAAAGCTATTTCAATCACTACATCCTCAGCATGGATGTGCAACTTCATCATTGGGCTGGTGTCACCGAAGATGCTCGCGACGATCACCTGGGGTACATACATCTTCTTTGCCGCCTTTGCGGCCCTAGCATTTGTATTCACCTACTTCTTCGTTCCTGAAACCCGGAACAAGAGTCTGGAGGAGATGGATCAGGTGTTTGGTGACATTACTGCTTCCGAAGATAAGAACAAGTTATCTCAAGTTGCCCATGAAGTTGGTGCTGACATGATCAAGCAGCAGCAAGGGGAGCACATCGAGAAGGCGTGAGGGAGTGAGAGAAATTCTGAAATTCTGAAATTCTGTTATATGCATGTGAATAAAACAAAAATTGAACAGTAAACGGTATTGTAATACTTTTATGCTTTTTTTTTTTTTTTTTTTGGTGAAAGGAAAAGAAAGCCACAAAAAAAAGGGGGTCAAATTCCCTAGCTCTCGTATCATGTTTATTAACAAAAACTGTCCAGTATTCTACTAGCAAATCTATAAAATGCATCATCCACATCTATTTGGATCTCTCATCCTCTTCAGTAGCAGAAATCTCTTTGCCATGAACATGCTCTTCAACATCCTTGACAATTTCATGTAACTCCTGTCGTCTCGAATACGGCCCAATAATACTGACAGTGTTTGAATGGATATGCATGTGAGGATAACTGCCAATCTTCACACCGTTACCGACTTTTTGCTGCAACTTGGTCAAATAGCCCGCAACTTCAGACTCCTTCATCTCGGTTTTAACAAAGTGTCTGCATTGCAAACTGCCTTCAGAAAGACGACCCTTGAGCGTTGGTGCCAATCCTTCTAACATCTGCTCAAAGATCTGCGGGACACCTGGCAAAATGTGCACTTGGCTATTAATACAGACAACTGGGACCCACAACGTGTCCGAGATGTAGAAGTATTCAGCATTTTCGCCCGTAGGAACAGTAGCCATTCTCAGCTGGGCTTGTCGGGCTTCTTCATCCTTTGGTCTAAAAGTACTCAACCTGGTCATCCGCTCAGCAATATCATCATTGAGCTTGACAGGAAGGTTGAAGACCTTACCGATCGCCTCATAGGTGATATCATCGTGGGTAGGACCAATACCACCAGAAGTGACGATGAAATCATATTTGGCACTTAGTCTCTTGATGGCGTCCATGATTTCAGTCTCTTCATCCGGTACAACCTGGATTTGGCCAACATCGATGCCGAGTCTGAAGCAATATTTGGCAAAGTAATGTGAGTTGGTATCACGGATCTTACCGTTCAAAATCTCGTCGCCAATGATCAGACAGGCGCCCGTGGAAATTGTTCGTTGTTGTGGCATAGTTGCTCGTGCTATAGAATTTAATCGTCTTAATACTGTTGATCGAGGAAACATGAACTCGTTGGCGTCCACTTGAATATGCCTAATTAGTAAAACCCGAGTTCGCACCTCCTCTCTCCCCTCCTCTCGCTATTCGCTTCCCGCTCTCCCCCCACTGGCACACACACCCACCCACTCAACTTTCCGGAATGCCGGTCCTCGGGGGAGCGTTGGGACAAAACCAAAAAAAAAAAAATCTTGAATGATCGATATGGTTCTGGAAGAAAATTTGAAATTTTTTTTTTGCAACATATAAAGAGAACTCCATTTGAACTGTAGAATTTAGTGATTACACAAAAATGTCTGCTCAACCGGTCCCAAAAAACTTTAATGCCGAAGAGGCTGATAATTTGGAAGATATTGAGAAGCAATTCGCTGTAAAGGCAGTCAAACAGGCCGAAACTTATTGGAACTTGATGACCAAAGTCAAGGGCAGCTCACTTCGCTTGACCAAGATTGACGATGAAATTTACCATCACATGTTGGAGGAATTCCCCGAATTCAGGGATGCGGAGAAAGCCATTAAAGTAGACGAAGATGAAATGAAATCCGCAAAGAACAAGCCCCGATGGAGAAAATTCATGATGGAATACGAAAACAAGGTTGAGGAATATAACTTCGGTACCTTACTAAGAAGAAACGGATTGGGAGAATATA
>JAJLUR010000066.1:37728-58779 GCA_030674225.1 Blastobotrys terrestris | reverse complement strand
TCACAGCTGTCTTGAGTCGCTCAAACACGTCGGGGTAGTCGTTGACAAGCCATTGGAACTGTTGCATTTGGGAGGCCACAAAGCGGTATTCGGGATACCTTTCAATCAAGTCCAATTGCGAAGCCCACGACCTGCCGACCTTACGGTGAGTTTCCGCATAAGGCCAAAGCCACGCAGTGTCAATGTGGCAATTGCCTACCTGCCTCCCATTCCAGCATAACCAACCAAGTGGAGGAGAGTCAACAATACTTCTCTTTTTCTACCCTCGTCTCCCGGGTCAGCCATCGTATTTTTTTCTTTTTTCCACACATCGCCCCACATGGGCTGTCCATCACAATGTCAAATGACTCCCTCCACTCGCATATACACGCACAAAAACAACTCATGCACCCTTTCCGCCTGCATCCCTCTCTCTCTCTCTCACAGCATGTACGTTCATTACCCATCGTTTATCATGATCGCTGTGATTAGCGTGTGTCGATGAAACTCCCAATCCAAGGGTCCCCCCCCCCACCCTCTGTTGATCCTATCCAAAAAAATTAACGTTTGTTTTTTTTTGTTTTTTGAGCCGCACAGCCCGACGATTATTATACCCAAATAGGGCAACAGCCAGCCCAGGTGGAGACCAGCCAGTCGAAATAAAGCTGGCGCCAATCTCATCGAGGGCACTTGGACAGTTATTCGGCAATGCACCCGAACGCTAAATAGAGGTGGCGAGCAACGGCTCAGCACACAGATATGTATATATATATAAGCGGGATCTTCTCTGCCAACGGACCCTATTCCACTCTCATCTATCGTTATCTCCATGCAACTCAAACTATTGTCACTCTCTCTGCTGCTTTCTCTGGGTGGTGTCCGCGCGGCCCCCGCTGACGCTGCTCATGCCCAAAACAAGGCGATCAAGATGATCACATCGTATTACACCACCGTCACCGTCACCGGACAGGGCGACGACAAACAGCCCCCAAGAACCGATGTGCCTCTTTCCAAGCCCAAGGACCACGGCCCTGCCAAGACCGTGACAGTCCATCCCACCGAAACCGACCACATCGTAGTCACCCGGACCACGACCGTCCCAGGACAATCGGGCGGAGTCGTCAAGCGGGAGGTCGAAGACACAATCAAGCTCTTCTATCCCACCGACCTAGTCAAGACAAAGACACCGTTCCCATCGCCCTCGATTCAATATCTCGAGGACGTCCCGGAGCCCATTCTGGCCCTGGTCCCCTCCAACGCTGCCTCCTCTACCAGCAGCGCCTCCGTCCACACCGTGGAGATGTCCGTGCCTTCCGGCATCCGCAAGCCTGATGGCTCCTATGACTAGATAGACACTCACTTTCTGTTTTTTTCCGGCGTTATTGTAGATATATGGGTAATTTATTTCGTTTCTTCATTTACGTCCGCTCGCTCCAATGCCCTGCCGGCCTGCAAAAGCACTGGTTCAGCCTCGCAGAGCTACCTTTTTTGCTTCTTTTCGGAGAAAAAAGAAGCCGCCGGAGGCTACGCGGACGGTGTGTTGCCCTGCGGGCGGCCTTCTTTTCTAGAAAAGAAGCAAAAGCACTGGTTCAGCCTCGCAGGAGCTACCTTTTTTGCTTCTTTTCGGAGAAAAAAGAAGCCGCCGGAGGCTACATCGGCCGTGTATTGCCCTGCGGGCGGCCTTCTTTTCTAGAAAAGAAGCAAAAGCACTGGAATTGCCTCGCAGAGCTACCTTTTTTTGCTTCTTTTTCGGAGAAAAAAAGAAGCCGCCGGAGGCACACTGCCCTGCGGGCGGCCTTCTTTTCTAGCTTCGCAGAGCTACCTTTGCGGATACCGGTGCCATAGTTCACAGCAAGGTGGGAAAATAAAGCTAAACAGGAATTAGGTTGGTGTCATTTTCCAATAGAAAATGCTGCCGAAGGACTATATATTCCCATGCAAATTTCTGCGGTATAGAAGCTTGAAAACTACGCCTTGAAAGATTGCTAGTTCTTACATAAGCACCCGATTTATCAGGGGCAATTGCGCATATGGCAACGGTAGGGTTCCGAAGTTCTCCGTGAATGCGTGTTTGGTCAGGTTCTGCTAATAAACGCAAAGGTCTTGTGAGCTCAGATATAGAGTGCGAATACGACACTTTTTTACAGTATACTGTCCGGTTATGTCTGGTATGTAATAAGGAAGCAGCATTCACCACAAGGGCCAAATGGCCCGCAATCCATAGGTAATCAACCGATACACATCCTTTAGAAGCTGTGTCTGTGTGCTGCCGCCTTAAACCGGTTCACTGAAGGTAGCAGAGAAAGCCATCAGTCCGGCTAACCTTCAATGGCTAGCTGAACGTCCATGTCTACTAGACTTCGCCACACATATCACTCGCTAATACCTCCTCCCAAAAACCAAAGGCGCTCTCGAGAGAACCCAAGGAGGCTCTATTATAACGTAGTATGCGGTCACGTGATCGGGAAAACAAACCTGAAAATATCTGTGTAGCTGTTTATCGCAGAAGTACCCCATGACATATTCAGGTTACAAGACCCTCTTCCCTGGGTGCCGGAAAGTGCTACCTTTCGCTAAACTGCCAGTCTGGGGAGTCGCCATTGCGAACGACCCTGTGTCCTGGGGACGGGCCTCGCAGAGCTACCTTTTTTGCTTCTTTTCGGAGAAAAAAGAAGCCGCCGGAGGCTACACGGGGTCGGTGTGTTGCCCTGCGGGCGGCCTTCTTTTCTAGAAAAGAAGCAAAAGCACTGGTTCAGCCTCGCAGAGCTACCTTTTTTGCTTCTTTTCGGAGAAAAAAGAAGCCGCCGAAGCAAAAGCACTGGAGGTACTTACACGAGCCGCATCTCCGACGGCTGGTGTATACAGACGCGCCGCGCAGGCGTGCTCACAGGCTTCCTCGGCGAGTCAGCCTATGCAGAAAGTGAAACCGACGCTATCTGCAACATGCACCAGCTCCGCCTCAGCACGATGCAGCCCGCTCCCCACCATGACGTTGGCCCACCGGTGACAGCTTTGACAGGTGCAGGAGATCGTAACGGCGATGGTTGGGGTACCAGATCTCGGGCCATCGGGTCACGGGGTCCCACAACACAGTGCGCACTACAGGGGGGGAGGGGGCGACCGTTGAGGATCTCGCAGAGTATCGGCGGCCGGATGACTGTATTTGGCTTCCATGTTTTAGACCGTTGCTGATCGGATCGGCAACCTTCCTATTCCGGGTAAATCATTGGTGTCAGAGCAGCGGCTGCTGCATCTCCGGCTGCAGCAATTTTTTCGTAGCCCCTCGCTGCCGTCCCCCATAAATACATGGTTGTTTATCTTGACGTCTGTCACATCCCTATAGCAGCATGGCCCCATCGCTAAAGATCAAGCTGGAGCCCATCGGGGCAGCCATTCGGCTTGTCACCAACGACGGCTCCGAGAGCCCGCCCCAGTCCCCAGGCAGATAGTATGCAAAGTTTGTTTGCGTGTTCCGTTTCAGACTTATCAGGCTCTAACCTTCTTTTTGTAGTGACGACCCCTTCCAGGACCCAGAGACCCCGCATCACGGCTTCTTCAACAAGTTCAAGCGACACTCCATCACATCCTACATCCAGGCCAGGCGGTCGTCCGTCCACGACGACCCGATCCCGGAGGCTGCCCTCAACGAGGAGACGGACGAAGAGTCGTATCTCAAACAGCTCGCAGAGTTTGACAAAAAAAGGTTAAGGCTGAGTCACTCCACTGTGACAGATAAAATTGGAACATCACCCACTACTAACCCGCCACCGCCCACTGGCTCGCCCTCATCCACTATTAAAAGCGCAGACCCACCGCCATCCGTCCTCCACGCTCCCACCAAATCTGATCCTAATTCCACCGCCTCCCCGAAAACGGCCCTTCCCGACGTGCCCAAGATCGAATACAGTCTGGAACGAGCCCAAAGTGCATCCTCCAAAATGAACTCCGTTAGCTTGCATAAGCCGTCTCCGTCGGTGACGTCCCAGACCCCGTCGGTGTCGTCGTCTATTTTATTCCCCCAGAGCGACCACTCACACTCATCTTCGACCAATACTTCTCCCTCGCTCTTCTCCAATGCCTCCTCCTTCGGCTCTACCCACACCTTCTATGATTGTTCCGAGGAGCCCCTGGACGACCTCCCCAACCTCGGTCGCAAGCTCACTAAGGTGGACCGCCTCCAGAAGGAGATTGAAGACCTCCAAAACACCGCCAGGACGCTGAAGCACGAAATGTCTCTGCTCACGCCCGTCCTTGAGCTCAACCCGTACATGTACACCCGCGAACAACGGGCAAAGACCAAGCTCCAGTACGACGACCTCGTTCGCCAGCTCGAGCGCACCGAGAAGCAACGCCACGAGACCGGTCTCAAACTTTCCCGGGCATGGAAACGCCAGCAGGAGACTGGTGTGGCTGGTGGCGCATTCTGGGTTCATACCCTCAAACGATAAAGTATTTAATTTATGTATTCATTATATCTGCACTTGGTCAGCATATGCCCTGCGGGCGGCCTTCTTTTCTAGAAAAGAAGCAAAAGCACTAGTGGAGCCTCGCAGAGCTACCTTTTTTGCTTCTTTTCGGAGAAAAAAGAAGCCGCCGGAGGCACACACACCCTTTTCTACAAGATACACGGTGGTTACGCTAGACCGCATATTCAGCTATAGCAGTAAGCGTCAGTTCTATATATTTAGGATGTGCATGTTCGATCACCGCATGTGCACGGCTGTTCGATAGGACCGCTCTCTTCGCAACATGTAAACACAAGCGAAATTTTAGCTTCCGACTATTCTCCCTTAGTTCGCCTCTATTTAATATTAGCATATAGTATGGCTGGCTAAAGAGCCATGTTGTCATTTCTATTTCATGACCATTGGCATCAATACTTTACCTAGCAACGTTGAAGAGCTGCAATAGGATATGGAACACTATAAACGTCCGGTCTACGCATGTGGATGGTAACTTCGAAGAGCCAGGATCGAAACAATTCAAAGATATGACGATTATACAGTTCCGGTAAAGGATGGGATGTAGGTTACAGCCAGAATGATAGCCGGCCTAACAAAGACATTGAAACTTATATTTGGGGCTCATATTTTTTGATACTTATGGGTGACACACTATTAAGATCTTCCCAGCCACGGAAAGAGTAGTCCTCAAAGTATGGGATTTGAACATGTGGTTGTCTCCTCTTACAGGAGATTTGAGCAGTGAGCAATAGTAGATAGCAAAATTGTTGGCTGAAAAGCCAACGAAGAAAAGAAAGGAAAGCTGGGAAATGGCCTGGCTTTATATAATAGCCAACTCGGATCCGCTTCGGGCTTGTCCCTAAAGTCTATCTGTAAACCCTAATTCCACCTCAGCGCAACTGGTACCTCACAGAAGCTACCTAAGCGCCGGAGGTTACTAGGGCCCATGTATTGCCCTGCGGGCGGCCTTCTTTTCTAGAAAAGAAGCAAAAGCACTGACAGGGCCTCGCAGAGCTACCTTTTTTGCTTCTTTTCGGAGAAAAAACAAGCCGCCGGAGGCACCACGAGGTCGGTGTATTGCCCTGCGGGCGGCCTTCTTTTCGGAGAAAAAAGAAGCCGCCGGAGGCTACACGCTGCCCTGTGGGGAGAGCGGTGAGGTTCAATGGGGGACTAATAAATTAAGGCATCTACATAAACGTCTAGTTGTTGGCAGAGGCGTATTCGCGACGGAGAATAACACCCTTGTCGCTGTAGAGGTTGGAGAGATCCACTTTGTGGGATTTGCCCGACTTTTCGTCAAAGATGTGGCAGCCGAACTTGGATGCGTACGGAGGGGTGTACAGATGCAGGGAGATTGCGGGCTCGTGGGGATCTGGGTTGCTCATCTTGTGCAGCCCCAGCTGGTCCGACATGTACGAGACTTGGCCGGTAGAGTAGGTCGAGACCTTCTTGACCCGCATGTCGGCCTGGCCCTCGGGCCATTCGTACTGTGTCTCGACCAGACGACCCTTCAGAAGCTTGACGATGCAGTGGGCGTCTGCATGGTCGTGGATCATGGACTCACGGCCTGGGTTCCACACCAGCACCAGCAAGTTTGCCTTCTGGTTGATGTCGTCGACCCCGTTGCGGGTGTAGGCCCGAGTGGGGTCTGCAAGAGCGTACCGGTCCCACTCCGACGCTGGGGAGGGGTCGTAGCTACGCATCGTCTCCATCAGATGGGCCACGTCCACGTCGTCCGAGTTGATACCGGACGACGGGCCCAGGATCTTGCGGATCTCCTCCACCAGCAGCTCGAACCCGTTGAGGTCGTGGGGCTCGTATGGTGGGGAGAGCGGGAAGGACAAGGGACGGTGTTGTTCGCAGCACTCAACGGTCATGGCGAAGCAACAACAAAATTTTCAGAGCTCTGGGAGAAGCGAAAAATAGTCAACGGAAACACAAGCCTCAGTGGCAGTTCGCAGTGGCTAATAAGGTGTGGCTAGTGCAAGCGCAGCAGAGAGAATAGTACGCAGTTAATAGTAGCAGGACAGCGTCAGCTGGAATTGCGTGATTGCTGGAAATCGATTGCGTGCTCGCTCGTGCTTGTGTTGTCCTTTTTATATTTCTCCCGCGCTCGCGCCCGCGTGCGCGTAAATAGTCACACCACGTTTCCCAATGTACGCTGATGAGCGTAGACGTCGTACCTCATTTCGGACTCCTCCGTCGGTTGCTCTAACCGGCCACACTGTCTGGTATGCTCTCTTAGGCAATTTGGACCGCTCCATAGCGCACATAGTCGTGTATAGTAGATTGAACCTCCTTTATCTAGCATAGCTCTGGGAGGCTCGTGGTGCCTCCGGCGGCTTCTTTTTTTCTCCGAAAAAGAAGCAAAAAAAGGTAGCTCTGCGAGGCAATACCAGTGCTTTTGCTTCTTTGCAGGGCAATGTACCTCAGGCGGCTAGCTCCGCGAGGCTCAACCAGTGCTTTTGCTTCTTTTCTAGAGAAGAAGGCCGCCCGCAGGGCAATGTACCTCCGGCGGCTAGCTCTGCAAGGCCCTACCAGTGCTTTTGCTTCTTTTCTAGAAAAGAAGGCCGCCCGCAGGGCAATGTGCCATCAGCGGCTGTTGCAGCTCGTAAGCCCTTGGGTGCTCATCACGCCGACCAAGCGCCCGGATTCCGTAGGACGTATTTTCATCAGTGTTTTTGAGACGAGACGTATCCGCACTGATCAGCCGTATGATCGACTGTATGAGAGGTTATCACCAGTCGATCTAGATAACACTCGCCCGTGCCGATTAATCTGCCGTATAGATTATAGATTCCGATCAGTCCCTGTGTCACGGTTCCACTTTGAACATCAGCCTTTGGGCTTTAGGTCAATCAATTGAGTCAATCAAGTCGGTCTCAATACGTTTGGGAGGGTGGTTGATTCGAACAACCAGCAAACCTGGTAACCAGGAATACTTTAAGAGCGTAGCTATCTCCAGCGTGTGAAAACTTTTGGCGGAAACGGTGACAGCAGACATGTTTGGAGAAAGCGAATAAGCACCTCGATAGTTTATAAAGGCAGATGTAGTATTCGTAGCCTTATTTCGATTGTCCGTAGATTTTGCCCAATATCAATAAAGCCATTGGTGGCCAAATCCCAGTAGTAGCAGAACTTTCCATGACTACAATGGGCTGTGAACCCAAACGTAAGAGGGAACATTTTGCCAGTACTCCATATGGGGTCCTTCTCGGTTGTGTCACCTGTGAAGTCAATTGCTGAACACAAAACTTGTCGCATATTCCATTGAGGATATGACTCAGCATACCGGGCAACAAGATGCGAAACCATCGAGAGACAGAGACAACCACCGGCTGGTTTGGATTAAATTGAATTGGACATCTGCTCAATATCTGTTTTAAGCTCTCCTCCAACGGGAGTGTTGTTAATTCCCACGGTAGCGCCAATTAGCGGTGTAGGTATTCTCATTATATACAGAATATTAAATAAGCGAAATGAAAAGTATGTGTTGCCTCTAGCGGGACCCACCGCTGCAGTCCAGAGTAGAGTTTAGAGTTGATGCACACCAATCAAACCTTGTATGCAGTGCGATTGCTGCCCAGTGTGGATACCTCCACCTCATAGTTGCCCAGACACTACCCCCTACGTCGTCCACGTATGCCCTCCGGGCGGCCTTCTTTTCCAGAAAAGAAGCAAAAGCACAGACAGCACCACGTGACCACAGTATTGCCCTGCGGGCGGCCTTCTTTTCTAGAAAAGAAGCAAAAGCACTGGTAGGGCCTCGCAGAGCTACCTTTTTTGCTTCTTTTCGGAGAAAAAAGAAGCCGCCGGAGGCTACACGGGGTCTGTGTGTGCCCTGCGGGCGGCCTTCTTTTCTAGAAAAGAAGCAAAAGCACTGGTAGGGCCTCGCAGAGCTACCTTTTTTGCTTCTTTTCGGAGAAAAAAGAAGCCGCCGGAGGCTACACGAGTGGTGTGTTGCAGGACAGTGGATGCAATAAATATATTATGGGGATTACAAATTAATTATTATCGACCTTCAATGCATTGCGGACGGCGAGGATGAAGGCGTCCTCCTCGCCGAGGTCGAGCAGGGGCGCATTCCAGCCAATCTCGCGGAGGATTTCCTCGGAGGACCCGTAGAGCCGGTGTTCACACACAATGAGCACGGCCAACGAGGCGCGGAGCAGGAAGCCGTCGCCCTCGAAGATGAGAATGTCGCAGAGTCGGGTGGCAATGTCGACAGTAACGTGACGCGAGAACCAGCCGATGAGCAATGGCTCGAGATATGCAGAGGGCGCGAGCCGGACCTGCTGGAAGTGCTGGTAGAGCGTGGGCAGCTTGGTGTAGAGCACCTTGAGGAACTGGCTGTAGTACGACGACACGGTCTGGTCGTCACCGACGTACATGGCCGCCGTGAGCGAGCGATCGAGCAGGTTGGCCATTGCGGTGAATGCGTCGAGCGGGGTGGCCAGGTTGAGCAGCAGCAGGGCTGCAATGCTGTTGAGGCCGTCCTTGTAGCCGATGTCCGGACGGTAGCCAGCGTAGGCGAGCAGGACGTTGACGAGGTCGTCGTGGAGCGGGCCAGCGGCGGACTGGAAGATGTGGAGGTCTGGGAAGGCCGAGTCTGCGGCCTGGACGACCGTGTTGAGCAATTGCGGCGTGGACGCAGACGTGCGGGCCTTTTCGATTGAATCGGCGAACGTTTGCTGCGAGATGAGCAGCCGGTTGCCCACCCGCTGCTTCCAGATCTGTGCCCGATGCTTGGCCGGGACACCGCGCCACCACAGCTCGCGGGTCTTGGGCTGCTGGATGGCGGCGTCGAAGTTGGGCAGGACTCTGGAGGTCCACTCGAGCTCGTCCTTGGCCTGTTGACGCTTGCGGGCCTGGATCTGGGAGTTGCGGCGTTCCTGCTTGCGCTTGTCCGCGAGGGCGGTCTTTTGGATGAGCTCCTGGTACTGGCGCATGTGCTTGCGGTCCTCCTCGGGGGTCTTTGGGGGCAGGTAGTTTGGTCGGGTCACCGAGGAGGGCGACTCCGCTGCTGCTGATGTTGGAGTGAGCAGGGACGGAGAGGAGGAGTGCGGGACTGGGGCCGAGCGGTGCTTGCGGGTGGAGTCCAGCTCATCGTAGACCTTCGCGCCGGGGAGGTTGTGGAAAGCCTCTGAGAGGATCTGCGCGTCTTCACCGAGATCGCGGAGCTGGGGGGACGAGAACACCTGGGTGGGCTCTGTTTCCTTGATGCTGGAGAGCGTTGTGGTGTCACAGCGAAGGGAGGGTTGGGAATCGACGGACCGTGGACGCGGGCCGGGCGTGGACACGGACCGCGACTTCGCATAGAGGGCCGGAGACAGGGGCACGTTCCAGATACAGGAGTCGTCGATTTCCTCGTCGTGGTCGTACATGGAGTCGAAGTTCTGCTCGATCTGACGACGGGTGAGACGTTGACGAGGCTTGCGGTTGGGGGGGAGCACGTAGTTCTCGTGGTTGTGGGAGTGGGGGTGGTTCACGGGTATCTTTGAGGTTGAGGTAGCCCTGCGCAGAAACGGCGTGACGTTCTTCTTTGTGGGCACCTGGTGGAGCTGGAGGCTGGGCGAGTTGCGCTTGGAGGGCAACAGGGCGTTGAGGGAGCGCTTTTTGTGGAGCATGGATGTCTCGTTGTAGACGTAGTTGTTTGTAGTGGCGGCGGGGGAGTCGTCAGGGACGCTTTCGACGGACGTGACGGAGGAGGACGAGTCCCTGGAGCTGAGAGTGGAGCTCAACGAGGCGGCGTCGCTGGGCGGACTGACCTTAGTGTCCGAGTCCAGACAGATGTCCTCGAAATCGCCCTCCAGACGGCGGATGGTGGGACCGCGCTGCTCGATGGCTGTGGTCATTGTGTGTGAGTGTGTGGGCTGAGAAGACAGGAGAAATTTTTATTTTGTTTTAATTTTTTTTTTTTTTTTTCCTGTTTTTAAGGGGGTGTTAGAGAACGAAAGTGGTGGTGGTGGTGGTGTGATATAGAGAAAAAGAGAGAGAGAAAAAAAAATTGTTCAAAAGGGGTGGTGGTACACAAAGAGAGTGTTGACAAAAGGGGAGATCCACCACTTTTCAAACGTCGCCAGACGTAGGAGAAAAATAAAAAACAACCGACAAAAACTAGACGCATGCAAGGTCCTGCACAAGCAAACATTCCTCGCCCAAACGGGAAGGTCTCTTGTCTGGAACCGGCGGGCGTGAGACCGATCCATGCCCCTTTCGGAACATATCAACCAATCCCTGGAGACGGCGCGGCGCGGACACACTGTCTCGTTTCATTTCTCCAACTTTATTTTTGGCTGCGACAGCGGCAGCACTTCCGTCGTAGCTGTCTCTCCCAGTTGGTGTGGTCACACTTTAGTAGTACTGCTGGTTCCACCAAAAAAAAAAAAAAAAGAGAGAAAGAGAGAATCCATGCATCTCCAAGAGACAGCAGAGCAGTCCCCCGTTGGTTTTCATGCGCTGCGTCTCCCACTGTCTTCTTTTCTTTTTCTTTTTTTTATGCTCCTGCAGCAGCACAACCAAAGCAGGCTCTCACCAGAAAAAGCAAGTGTGCAGATTCCTGTCTCACCGCCGCACTGTCAACGGCTGAGGAACGCAGATCCCTTCACCGCACCAAACAAAGAGGCCGCTACCCAGGAATGCGGATTCCACCATCACCGCGGCGGGGATCAGGAACACCCGCAATGGCGGCGTTCTTGGCAGTCGTCTTTTTGCGGTGGCAACCACCTCTGAAGCTTGTTCATTCTCAAGCAACCCCCCCCTCCGGCGATCGTTGGCTTCCATGCAGACAGCTGCATGGCGTCCGACGCCCATAAGCTCGAGCTCTGTCTAAGCTCTGGTCACGTGGTTCCCTGAAGCTAGTAGGCTACGGCGTGGTGTCTGTCTCCGGCCTGGGCTTGAAAAAAAACAAAAGGTAGCTCTGCGGGGCCTGTGGTGCCTCCGGCGGCTTCTTTTTTTCTCCGAAAAAGAAGCAAAAAAAGGTAGCTCTGCGAGGCTAGTCACGTGGTGCCGTGAATCTAGTCTCTGTAGGTCGTGGTGCCTCCGGCGGCTTCTTTTTTTCTCCGAAAAAGAAGCAAAAAAAGGTAGCTCTGCGAGGCTAGTCACGTGGTGCCGTGAACTCTGCGAGGCTAGTGCTTTTGCTTCTTTTCTAGAAAAGAAGGCCGCCCGCAGGGCACACGGACCATGTCGCTCGGTGGGGCGGTGGGAGACGCGCAGGGTCCAGACACATGAAATACAGGGGCTTTCCTGATTGGGCGTGGTGCAGAGAAAGCTTGTGCCCGGCGCTTGGTAGGGTGGGTCGCGTTTCTCAGGGGTCTGCAGGGCGCTTCACCGTCCAGTGGAAGAATTTGGATGTTTCATGTGGATGGGCCGCTAGGGTGCGTTCACGGGCGTTCTGTGGGCAAAATGTATCACATCCAGCCATGTCGCTTAATGGGAAGGGGCGTTGGGGGTGCAGCAGGGTTCGGCGGCGCACAGATGCATGCCTGTGTTTCTCCAAGCTATTCGGGAGGGTTGTCGGGCCCGCATTTGAGGCATTGGATGTGCGTTTAGCTAAGCTACATGCATACACGCTGCAGCTGAATAATATCGCACTCCGCGTAGCGAGAAACCCAGCGCTTCCCAGGTTATAAAAGGTCAGCCAGTTCCCCTGGTTTTCCGTCCGCAGAGCAGTGTGTGCCTCCGGTAGCTCTGCGAGGCTATTCCTCCCGCAGGGCAATGAGTGCCTCCGGCGGCTTCTTTTTTCTCCGAAAAGAAGCAAAAAAGGTAGCTCTGCGAGGCAATTCAGTGCTTTTGCTTCTTTTCTAGAAAAGAAGGCCGCCCGCAGGGCACACATAGACCCCGTAGGGCGTAGTGTCTGCGAGACTGTTCCAGTGCTTTTGCTTCTTTTCTAGAAAAGAAGGCCGCCCGCAGGGCACACATAGACCCCGTAGAGTTATTGTGACTGTATGGAGCTAAGCTGCTAAACAGGGTGCTATATTGTGGAACGTCTCGCTGGCTGGTCTGGGTGTTTACACCATGAAACGAGCGGCGACCGCATTTGAGGCATTAGACTTCCATGTTGGGAAATGCAGCAGAGAAATTATGCAGAGTCCAAAATTACGATGCTGCACGTAAATAATATCGCGTTCACGTAGCAAACAAACGTGCGGTCTTCGTCTATAAAAGGGCAGCCGATTCCTCCTGTTTTCTGCTCTTTGTGGAGAGCACCTCCACCACTTTTGCTATCTATCCTTGCTACTATGTACACCAGCTGCCCGAGTACAGGTTGATACACTCCAACTCGGGGAGCGAAGTGATCAAGAGCAAACCTCCTTGAGTCGAAAGCAAATCGCCCATATGTGTTCCTAGCACTAAGTACAGTTTTCGCTAAATATATACTGCTTCTCATGTCACTGGCTAATGGTACGAGGCCAATTACCTCCAGTGGCTTCCTTTTTCTCCGAAAAGAAGGCCGTCCGCAGGTCAATACACGGATCCCGTAGGGCGTGTGCCTCCGGCGGCTTCTTTTTTCTCCGAAAAGAAGCAAAAAAGGTAGCTCTGCGAGGCCCTGCCAGTGCTTTTGCTTCTTTTCTAGAAAAGAAGGCCGCCCGCAGGGCAATACACAGACCCCGTCGGGCGTGGTGTCTCCGGCGGCTTCTTTTTTCTCCGAAAAGAAGCAAAAAAAGGTAGCTCTACGAGGCGATTCCACTGCTTTTGCTTCTTTTCTAGAAAAGAAGGCCGCCCGCAGGGCAATACACCGACCCCGTAGGGGGATGTGGTGCCTCCGGCGGCTTCTTTTTTCTCCGAAAAGAAGCAAAAAAGGTAGCTCTGCGAGGAAATTCCGCTGCTTTTGCTTCTTTTCTAGAAAAGAAGGCCGCCGGCAGGGCAATTGGCTGGAATGCGAATGTACAATTTTTATATGGCTACAAGATATATACAAGATAGAGGAGAGTGAAATGAGAATCTAGTTCTTGGAGTCCTTTCCGTTATTATTGTTATGCTGTTGGTCGTCGTTGTGCTTGTCATGATGGGTCATCTTGTCGAAGAAGTTCTTGAGGAACCCCTTCTGCTCGTGTTGGTCGGATGGGGCGTCGTCCTGGTCCTTCTCGACCTTGTTGTCGCCCTCGGAAGACGTCGACGGTGGTGGGGTGTGGGTTATTCTGGCAGTCTTGTCGCCGAGCTCGCGGGCCAGCGACTCCAGAAGCGAGGTCTGGGTGGCATTCGTCGGCCGCATCGTCTTGATGTTCACGGTCACCTTGAGATCGCCCTTCATGCCCTTTCTATTCAAAATCGGGAACCCCTGCTCGGGGACCGTGATGACGGTGCCATGTTGGGTGCCCTGCGGCACGTTCAGACTGATGAAGTGGCCCGAGAGCGTGGGGACCTCAATCTTGCCGCCCAGGGCCGCAGTGGTCATTGGAATCGTCGCCGTGTAGAGCAGATCAGACTTGGACCGGGTGAACTTGGAGTGTGGCTTGACCCGGACTCGAACATACAGGTCCCCGTTGGAGCGGTGGATGCCAGGACCTGACTGCACAGGCGGTGCGTCGCCAGCTCCTGCGACCTTCAAACGCATGCCATCGGCAATGCCTGCAGGAATGTCCACTTTTGTGGTCTTAGAGGTCTGAACAACCCCCTGCGAGCCACAGGTGTCACACGACGACCCTCGAGGAATCGTCACACCCGTGCCCTTGCAGGCACCGCACGTCGACGCCATCTGGAAGCCGCCCTGCATGAGGTGGACCTGGGACCCGCTGCCTCCACACGACTTACATGTGTTCTTCTGGTGTCCCGGCTTCAAGCCTGATCCGTGGCAAGTGCCACACTCCTCCAAAGTGGCATATTTCACTTGAACAGGCTTCCCCGTAGCAGCATCCTCTAGAGTCACGTGGGCCAGGACCTCAATGTCGTCTCCCTTGTAGTGCATCATTCCACCACCGGCCCTGCGACCGCCCCCAGCACCGCCAGCACCTCCCATATCGCTGAAGGCACCAAAGATGTCCTCGAAGTTGAAGGGCTGGCCACGGCCACCGCCGAAGTTAAAGCCTTCGAAGCCAGAGAAGTTGCCAAACGGATTGAACGGTCCATCCGAGCCCCCAGGTCCGCCACCACCACCGCCGGCACCTTGGTCGAAAGCAGCTGCACCAAATTGGTCGTACTGACGCTTCTTGTTCTCGTCGCTCAAAATCTCGTACGCACTCTGGGCGTCCTGGAACTTCTTGTCCGCTCCTTCTTCCTTATTCACGTCCGGGTGGTATTTCTTGGCTAATTGGTAGTATGCCTTCTTGATCTCCTTCGCACTGGCGTTCTTGTCGACCCCCAGGCTCTGATACGGGTCCTTCATCCGTTGGCTCCCAGAGCTGTGGAACCCCCGTGCTCGTTGGAACGTCCCTGGCCGGAACACTCGCTGCACAAAGCTGTTACGGAACATGTTGCTGGTTCTCGTTTTTCACCTGGCCCGATACAAGGTCTGGAGAGAAAAAAAATATATCTTCCCAAAATTTCATGTCACGTGAGACACGCCGCACACTCCAGCATCTTCCAGATTTTTCCATCGCCGCACTACGACGAGCTTGCCTGCAGAGCTACCTCTTTTGCTGGGGCAATTGCCCTGCGGGCGGCCTTCTTTTCTTGAAAAGAAGCAAAAGCACTAGCAAAGGTCAGTGGTGGCTCACAGGGGACTGGCCATTGCCTCGCAAAGCTACCTTTTTTTGCTTCTTGTCGGAGAAAAAAAAAGCCGCCGGAGGCACCACATCCTACGGGGTCAGTGTATTGCCCTGCGGGCGGCCTTCTTTTCTAGAAAAGAAGCAAAAGCACTGGAATTGCCTCGCAGAGCTACCTTTTTTGCTTCTTTTCGGAGAAAAAAGAAGCCGCCGGAGGCTACGCAGGTGGTGTGCTGCCCTGCGGGCGGCCTTCTTTTCTAGAAATGAAGCAAAAGCACTGGAATTGCCTCGCAGAGCTACCTTTTTTGCTTCTTTTCGGAGAAAAAAGAAGCCGCCGGAGGCTACGCAGGTGGTGTGTTGCCCTGCGGGCGGCCTTCTTTTCTAGAAAAGAAGCAAAAGCACTGGAATTGCCTCGCAGAGCTACCTTTTTTGCTTCTTTTCGGAGAAAAAAGAAGCCGCCGGAGGCTACGCGGGTGGTGTGTTGCCCTGCGGGCGGCCTTCTTTTCTAGAAAAGAAGCAAAAGCACTGGTTAAGCCTCGCAGCTACCTTTTTTGCTTCTTTTCGGAGAAAAAAGAAGCCGCCGGAGGCAATTCGTGGATGCAGCTTCTGTCTAAGAATGTACAAAGCTTCCCAGAGGTTTTATCTAACTAGCCTAGTGTGTAGCGGGTGAGCCACATTACGCGTGGCGTTGTGTGGCTTGATAGTATTAAATGCACAGGAGACGCATGGAGAAGCCCTATTGCATGGAATAGGGTTGATAAGATATGGGGCGTATAAGTTTTCTTGTGTGACTGCTGTTTCAAGTGGTAAACAAACTGGAAAAGTATATAAGGACCCACCGTCGCCGCTATTTTGACTTTTTGTGGGCTACTTAGCCCACCAACTTGCTCTACATCCTTTGCTTGGAAAAAAAACGTCGTTCACCGTCCGTTCATTCGGCGGCAGAGCGCTCTTTATTCCGCCTCCAAAACCGCTATATGTTTATCCTACGAAGGAGTGACATCTTGCCACACAGCGAGTGAGATGTCAATAGTTATATTGTAGATTTTACGTTGCTATCTATTGCTTCTTAGGTATTATAATATATTATCTCCCATTTAAACGCCTTTTAAGGAGAGTGTGTTGTCGTCAAAGAGAGAAGTAGCAGTTGGCTTTGATTCTTTTTCTTTATTTTTTTTCAGATCCATCGTCACCAACACTGCTAATTGACAGGAAGACTATGCAGATGTGAAAATCCCAAATGAAGCATTGGAATGGCTTCTCGTGTGAATGCTGTTTGATGTCGCAAACCGTTATAAGAGGAGATTCAAGCGCCTCTTTGAGTTTCTGTGTGTTGCTCATTATTTTTACGACGTGGGCAACGTATTTCAGAGAACCCTACCGCTTTCAGTGTTGATGCTATCTTGGTAGCTATTTCGAAAGTATGGAATATATTAGATTGCTTAAATTACACACAACATCGAAGCGACAGCATTTCAGCCTCCGAGGATAGGTAATTTGGACTGCTCTGGGATTGTTTGGATAGGTTCACGCCACTTGCGGCATGTCTTGAAATAACATTGTTTACTTAGGGTTTATTTCCAAATGGGGAACACAGAGCCCTAAATGAGGCACCACATTGCCACCTCGCATGATTGCTGTTTCATGTTGTAAACAACAACGGCCGCTCAAACTATATAAGGAGGCTTTAATCGCCCTCTTTTAGCTTTCTGTGGGCTTTTCAGCCCACCAAAATTGCTCTCTATTATTTTTTGCTTGCTTGTCAGACACACAATTCGTTATTCTTTTTTACGGCATCTTTGATATTCTATCCGGCTTCATTAGTAACTCGACTCGTTCGCCACATCCAACATCCCCTTAGAAGGTCGACTGCAGCTTTTGTATCGCCTTTACTTTGCTATCTATTTGCTAGTTTGGAATAAATTATGTTATTTAAATTCTGCGTAATGCGGGGAGAGATAGTAGCTGACCACATCTTCCTGAGGAGGCGTGGTACCTCGGCGAACAGGGCAACCCCAGCCTTGAATATTTAGAGAACCCGATGTTTCGAAATAAATAATGGGTGATACTATAAATGAAGCAACTTCTCCCTATAGTTTACTGTCAAATGGACCTAACTGGGCTAATCAGAAAGACAGGGTCCCCAAACTATAGAAGGAGACTTCAACCGCCCTCTTTGGCCTTGTCAACGTTGTGCTCTATTTTGGCTTCTCAGGAAGCTAGTAGACAATTCCGCGCTAAACAAGATGCAGTTCCCCCGACACACAAATACAGCTCCGTATAGTAATCTAGAAGGTGAAAATCGAACTCCGGTTAAACTGTAATATCTTGCTGTAAGCGACCCGCTATAGCACAGGTTCTATTTGTTATCTATTTGTGCCAGTTTGAAATATATTGTATGATTTGAATTCTACATAAAGGCGAAAGATTGTAGCCTAATCCATAAGTCTCGACTCAGAGTCACCTTGCCACTGAATTATGTAGTCCCCAGGAGAAAGGCACACAGTCATTTGGACCAGTATCTGGAGAAAAAATCTTATGTTTGAAAAATCGCTAATTAGGCTAACTGCCTAACGCAGAATTCAGGGCCGCCCCAAAGGAGGTTCGCGGCTGCTTCGTGATGTAAACAAGCCTACTGTAAAAGAGTGCTTCATTCGCGCTCTTTTGACTTTCAGTGGGTCGTCTTCTCACCAAGATTGCTCTCTATTTGAGTTTGCAGATGTGGAAAGAGTCAAAGCTCAATTTGACGGAATCGACTAGAGAGTCAGGAAATCTTCAACGGTATCGCCGGTTCCTGGTGGCAACACATCAATTTTTCCCAGTTTTATGGGGTCCCTGAGAAAACGATGTCTAATTCCAATATTTTTAGTTTCCCACGTAATGCTTAACGGAACCAGATAATTAGTCGGCGGGAAGGTTGTCTGTTGTTTGATCAAGAGGAGTCCGTTAGCCAACTTTGTGATAGCCATACTTCTTCGTTTGTCTGTGGCAATAATTTTAGTATCGATATCATCACTTTGCCATGCATATCGATTTTTTGCCATTTTTGACTATAGTAACCCGTTTCAATTATCTACGTAACTTGTACATTACGAAAAAGAAAAGGGGGAAAGGAAGAGTTGAGCCAGAGAGAGGCTCTCGGTTTATATCAAAACACACCGCTGAAGAAGCCCTAAAGAGCTGGTTTGTATGTGTCATTCTAAAGAGCCTCAGAGTGACAGTCGGTTTATGCGATAAAGAGGCGCCAATCGCCCTGTTTGGCGTTCGGGTGTCTTTTAGCCTAAGGTCTCTGTTGGCTCTTTCTACGCAGAGCTCATTATTACCAATATCGCCTTATGCTGCTTTAAACTAGATTGTTATATATACCCTCTGCCCCATCCTTCGAGGCGAAGCCGAGCTACCTTTTTTTGCTTCTTTTTCGGAGAAAAAAAGAAGCCGCCGGAGGCAATTGAACAAATTGTTTCTAGAAAAGAAGTAAAAGACTACGTGAAGCAGACATATGGTACATTTTTTAATTATAAATTAATACAGTAAGAGCATATTTTTAGTTGTGAGTTGGCATGTTGACGGAAGCCTTAGTGGCAACAGCGTCCTCAGATCTCCAGTGGGTGGTGACGGTCTTGTGTTGGGTGAGGAACTGGATGCCAGCCTTACCGTAGAAGTTGAGGTCGCCGAGGAAAGAGCCCTTGTTTCCGGTGAAGGAGAACATTGGAAGAGGAACTGGGATAGGAACGTTGATACCAACTTGGCCAGCTTCAATTTCCTTCTGGAACTTGTAGCCGGTGGCACCAGAGTTGGTGAAGATTGCAGAGCCGTTGCCGTACTTGTTCTTGTTAATGAGCGCAATGGCGTCGTCGAGGTTCTCCTCCTCGAGGACGACAAGGACTGGTCCGAAAATCTCTTCGTCGTAGCATCTCATACCTGGCTTGACGCCGGTGATGACGGTTGGACCGACAAAGTTTCCGTCTGGGAAGCCTTCAACGGTGTAGTTTCTGCCGTCGAGGGCAATGGTGGCACCCTCCTTTTCGGCCGAATCGATGATGTCGTGGATTCTCTGCTTGGATTGTGGGGAGATGACTGGACCAACGTCGGTGTTTGGTTCGAAACCTCCGGAGACCTTGAGCTTCTTAGCTCTTTCGATGATTTCAGGAACCCAGCTCTTGGTTTCTCCCACGGTCACGAGGGCGGACAGGGCCATGCATCGTTGGCCAGCGGCACCGAAGGCAGCACCGACAATGGCGTTCAAGGATGCATTCTTGTTAGCATCAGCGAGGAGGATTGCGTGGTTCTTAGCACCGAGGTTGGCTTGAACACGCTTTCCGTTAGCAGTGCCACGGGTGTGGATGTACTTACCAGCCTGGTCGGAGCCAACGAAGGAAATAGCCTTGATGCGCGGTTCGTCCAAAATGAAGTCGACGGTTGGAGCCTGGCCGTGGACAACGTTGATGACACCTGGAGGAGCGCCAGCTTGACGAGCCAGATCAGCCAAGATCATGGCAGCGCCAGGATCACGCTCGGATGGCTTCAAGATGAGTGTGTTACCGGTGACAATGGAGAGTGGGATGGACCACAATGGGATCATGGCAGGGAAGTTGAATGGGCAGATGGCAGCAACGACACCCAATGGTTCACGGTACATTTTGGTTTCCATGTCCTTGGACACTTCGAGGAATTGGCCAGAGAGATCTTGAGTGATGTTGCAGGAGGCCTCAGCAACCTGGAGGCCACGCAACACGTCGCCCTTTGCGTCTGGGAGGGTCTTACCTTGCTCCAAAGTGATGGATGCAGCGAGCTTGTCCCAGTTTTCCCTGATCAGGCGGACAAAGTTGAATGCAATTTGCTGACGGGAAAGAATAGAAGTGTTCTTGAAGGTCTTGTATGCCTCAGCAGCAGCATCCACGGCTGCGGTGAGCTCCTCAGGAGTGGACTGTGGCACACGGGAGACCAGATGGTTAGTAGCCGGGTCGTGGAGATCAATCCACTTGGTAGCCTTGGATTCGATGAACTCGTTGTTCACGTAGCCTTGGGTCGTAGTAGGCTTTTCAAGCTTAGCGTGCGAGGTGGGGTAGGAGGAGTTCATTCTGATGGCGAGGGATGTGGTGCTCTTAGCGGAGGCCAATAGACGTTTAGTCAAGACAGGAGCGCTGGATCGTGCACTGATGAAGCGTGACATATTTAGTACTTTTGCTGCGCACAGGCGAGGAATAATGAAGCTTTTTATATCAAACTCTGCGGTTGTGGGGTAGAGCGGCAATACGTCGGACCATTTTATGCCCGCGTCGGTCGGAGCGGCGCGTTTAAATCATTTTATTGGCGGGCCGCTCTCGGGCTTTTCCCGACACGGGTTTTCCCCGGCAGAGCCTTGGGCTCAAGCGTGGCTGCGGAGAAAAAAAAGTCCGCTGGAGGCAGCCCTCTTTCTAGAAACGAAGCAATAGCACTAGTACTGGAGTCGGTGTCGCTGACGTCTGGTGTGAGCGGATTGTAGTGTTAACCTATATAGAGACCACGGAATTGGCCCGTAGTGTTTGGCTGATACATACACGTCCGGATTAATTACCACTGGTACCGGTCTTTATTCCGAGTTTATCCGCCTTCGAATGGCTTGATGAGGCACAATTGGTGTCGCAGAGCTCCATTTTTTCGTTTCTTTTCGGAGAAAAAAGAAGCCGTCGGAGGCTCAGTACCCTATGGGTATCTATACCCTGCGGGTGGCCTTCTTTTCTAGAAAAGAAGCAAAAGCACTGGTGCAGTTGGGCTCTGTTGCTCGTAGGCTGGTCATTGCCTCGCAGAGCTACCTTTTTTGCTTCTTTTCGGAGAAAAAAGAAGCTGTCGGAGGCTCAGCACTCTATGGGGTATCTATGCCCTACGGGTGGTCTTCTTTTCTAGAAAAGAAGCAAAAGCACTGGTGCAGCTGGGCTCTGTTACTCATAGGCTGGTCATTGCCTCGCAGAGCTACCTTTTTTGCT